>PVJD01017162.1:0-18430 GCA_004026545.1 Mormoops blainvillei
CGCTCAGTAAAGGAAGAATTAAAATGGAAAAAAGGGGGCATAAACTGTCCTGTTTCCCTGCCCTCTCCTCCCCGCAAGCCCCAAACGGATATCAATCAACTTCATCCACAAGGAAGACCCCGCCTGTCCTTAGCTCCCACTTTGTCCTTTCGAACAAGGAGCCTGGAACTGGGGTGGCCCCGGGGATCTCAGGACGAGAGCTGGCGGGTGAGAGACCCCACCCTGCACTAGGAAGTTTCTATACCCTCCTTGGTCTTGAGGGGGTGACCTGGAGGGAACAACCTAGGCTTAGAACAGAGTGCGAGCACAGTCTTTTTGAGCCCGGGGCCTCACACCCCCACAACCCTGCGTACTACCCCTCTAGTCTCTCCCCCTCCGCCCCCGCCCCTCCTGGCAAATCCAAGGCCCGGCGCGGAGGGGAGGAGACCGCCGGGCTGTGAGTCTTGCCTCTCCCGGCAGTCAATCAGGGCTTTGTTTGCGCCAACCTGCAGCCCAAAGAAGCCTTAGAGGGCCGGGTCTGGGCCAGGGGCCGGGCCAGGGAAGGAGAGAGGTGCAGTGGCACCGGAGGGGGCCGGGCCTGGGCGGGGAAAGAGCCCGACTTAGCTCAGGCTCCTCCAGGCTGTCTGTCATGCTTGGGGGAACTAGGAGTCAGCCCGAGGTTGAGCCGCCAGATTGGGCGAAAGCCGCCCGGCCCCCGCCATCCCGGCTGGGCTAGTCCCTCAGGCCTCGGCCGCCGCAGTTTGGGCGCTCGAGATTCAGAGCTGCTAGCGGAGGGATGTCTTCCCAGCACCCACAGCCCCCTTCCGCCCACCTCTGGTATAAGAGTTGTGAGTCCCGCTAAATGTCCCGGACTAAGGGCCCAGCCCCGCGAGGATAAGGGAGAGTTTGCTCTCTCAGAGAGCAGCTCAGGCCCTGGGTGGGTGGGGGTGGAGCGAGGGAGAAGCGGGAGGGGCAATATGCCCTGCGGGCGGCACAATCAGACTGCTCGGCTATGCTCAGCCTCAGCCCTTGGGGCTGTCCCCGCGATCCAGGGAAGTTCTGCCTCCCCTACGGGCCCGCGCGTCTAATACACTAATCATGAGGTCGCGGCATGGTTACCAAGCTACTCTGCTCCTCACCAGCGGGCGGGTGAGCGTCAAGCCTTTTCTACCCAGCATCTCATTAACCTTCTTGCTCGGTGAAAAGACTGCATGGCCGGCAGATCGGGGCCGCGCCAGCTGCCCAAGAACATGGAGTCATTAAGCACCTGAGGGCGGGCTGAGCTGGGCGGAAGGATGGGGCGGGGTCGGGGGGGCGCTTGTGGTCTCATGAGAGGAATTGACCAAATTCACAAATTACAGGGGCCATGCTAGTCAGAGCAGGCATTGCTCCAGTGAATAGAGCACCTCCCTTATTGCCCTGAGGTAAGTATTATTATCACCAAATTTCTCCAAGCAGTAAACCTGAAGCTGAATGAGGTGAAGGCGTTTATTAGCTTAATGTCAAGGGACAAGTCAAGTACAAGCGGGAATTCAAGGTAGGTCTCCATACAGCCAAGCCTCACACGCCACGGGAGTTCTAGGACTTGGTGCTCCTGGAGACACTGACAGGGAAGGGAAAGCAGCATCTGCCTGACCTATCACAGCAGACATCTTGAGGAAGTAGTGGCTTAGATGGGCCTTAAAGGTTGAGAAGGATTTTAACAGGCTGGGGGTGGGGTGGGGTGTCTCTGCCTAAGACAAAGCACACAGGCATACAAGGACTCCACTCATAGTAAGAGGTAAGTGAAAACTAATCAGGCCAAAACGTTAATATACAGGGTGCGGCAAAAGTGGCTTTACAGTTGTGAGTATGCTAAACACAGTTTATTCTTGTATTATTATTAATTATTGTTATTTTCAATACGAACAACTTTTGCCCCACCCGGTATATGCTGCCTCTCCCAGAAAACATTTGCATTTTAGTAAAAATCCACAGTGCTTCAACCATAAGGACTGAAAAATCATGGCTATTATGGGCACTTGGGCTGAAGATTTGCTTTTAGTCAGGAATCTCATCATACACATGACTAACTGTTTTCCCAAGGGAGCCCTAGCCTGAACCTGATTAAGAGCCTGAAAAAGATTTTATGCAATCCTAAAACTAGGAACAGACCATCCCATACCCCTACTGTCTAAATTCTATTTTCCTCATTGTCTAAATGGATTTTTTAGGTCAGTGGAGTGAGGGTGAGGGTGAGTGATGACACTCATTGAGATGCTCCTGTGAACCTAGCACTATGCTACTCCTTTACATCTTATATAGTATTCATAACAACCCTTTAAGGTTGAAATAATTTGTCCCTCTCTTCTAAGTGAGTCAACAGAGACTCTAAGATTAAGTCAGTTGTTCAAGTCTACAAAGCCATTAAGAGGTCTTTGCTCATTTGTGTGAGCTTCAAAGTATGTGCCATGCCCAGGAGACAGGATTGTGTAACCATCATCCCATCATTTTAACAACACAGATAGTACCTACCCTTTCTCCCCTCCTTAGAAGGTACTCTATAATGGCTAGAGTACTGGCATGAGGCCACCTGGATCCTAATCCTGGTTCTACCATTGCATACCTGTGTGATCCTAAGCAAGTTGTTTCCTCTCTCTGAGCTTTTTTTTTTATCTGCAAAATGGAGTTAATACCAACTTCAAAGAGTTATTAAATGCTATGCTGAGAAGTATAGGCTTTATTCTGGATATTCAAAAGAGCCACTGAAGATTTTTGAGTAGGAGACTAACATCAGATCTGCATTTTAGAAAGAAAACTGGTGACAGTGTAGAAAGATGCTGTCTTGGAAAGATAAGAAGTAAGGAAACTAAGAAATGAACCAGTTAAAAAAATGTTGATGGTCTAAAATAAGGCACTCACTCTGGGGATAAAGACAAAGGGACGGCTCTGTGAACCTCTGTTATGGTACAGTTGACAGAACAGATTTGGGTCATGAAGTAAAAGCAAGAAGCAAAGATGATGCTGACATTTTTTTGCTTGAGTTAAGGGAAGGATAATGATAGTATTGATTGAGATAGGGAATTAGGACCCGAATAAGGTCCAGAGGTGTCTGTGACTCTCTGTCCCTTTTCTTTTTCTTTTTTTAAAAATTTCAATTATATTTGACATTCAATATTATTTTATATTGGTTTCAGGTTTAGAGCATAGTGGTTAGACACTTATATAATTTACAAAGTGATCCCCCCAATAAATCACCATACACAGTTATTACAATATAACTAACTATATCTCCCATGCTGTTCTTTATATTCCCAGCACTTGTAGCTACCAATTTGTACTTCTTAATCTCTTCACATTTTTCATCCAGTCCTTTAACCCCTTACCCCGCTCCCATCTGGCAACCATCAGTCTGTTCTCTGTGTGTACGAGTCTGTTTCTGTTCTGTTTGTTCATTTATTTTGTCTTTTACATCCCACATATAAGTGAAATTATTTGGTGTTTGTCCTTCTCTGCCTGGCCTATTTCACTTAACATAGTACCCTCTAGGTCCATCCATGTTGCTGCAAATGGTCAGATTTCATTCTTTGTTATGGCTCAGTAACATTCCATTACATGTGTACCACATCTTCTTTTTCCAGTCATCTATTGATGGGACTCAGGTTGCTTCCATATCTTGGCTATTGTGAATAATGCTGCAGTGAATATAGGGATGCATATATCTTTTTGAATTAGTATTTTGAATTTTTTCAGATAAATACCCAGCAGTGGAATTGTTGGGTCTTAAGATAGTTCTATTTTTAATGTTCTAAGAAACTTCCATACTATTTTCTGTAGTGGCTGCACCAATATGCAATCCCACCAACAGTGCACACGGGATCCCTTTTCTCCTCATCCTTGCCAACATTTGTTTGTTGATTTATTGATGCTAGCCATTCTGACAGGTGTGAGGTGATATTTCATTGTGGTTTGAATTTGCATTTCTCTGATAATTAGTGACATTGAGCATCTTTTCATATGTTTATTGGTCATCTGTATGTCCTCTTTGGAGAAGTGTCTATTCAGGTCCTCTGCCTATTTTTAGATTGGATTGTTTATTTGTTTTTGGTGTTAAGTTATATGAGTTCTTTATAAATTTTGGATATTAACCCCTTATCAGCTGTATCATTGGTGAATATGTTCTCCCATACAGTGCGTTCCCTTCTCATTTTGTTGATGGTCTCCTTTGCTCTGCAAAAACTTTTTATTTTGATGTAGCTGCATTTGTTTATTTTTTTCTTTTGTTTTCTTTGCCTGAGGATATATATTAAAAACATATTACTAAGAGCAATGTCAGGGAGTTTGTGATTTTAGGTGATAAAAGCTTGGTTCATACTCATGACAAGTAAGTGAGGTATGGACCCTGTCAGCACTTTAAATTATTTTGCTTTCTGACTGCGGACCTTGGGAAACCACAGTGGAAGTCTCTGGTTTTATACTACAAGTGAAAGAATGTGCTTTCTTTTTGTCCCTAACAGAAATAAGTCCACAATGGAATCATTCCAATTATTTATGCCCTTGATTACTCCTACTAGTGGGTGAACTACATCAATGGTTCCCTAACATGGTTGCATATCAGGATCACCTGGGGACTTTTGTAAAAGTATTGACTCCTGGTCCCACTCCACATTTGCTAAATCAGAATATCTGGTGGTGAGAGACAGGAATACATAGTTTTAACAAAGGTTCTGGTAATATTAATGCACTAAAAGGTTTTTAAACCACTGCACCAAAACAATGACCAAAACTTTGAATCTGAAAGACTAGTACAATTTTTTCCAAAACTTTGGGGACCAACATAAAAATGTCAATTTTAATGTTGCTATGTGAAGACATGGTTCATCATACATTATTAATGAAATGATATTTTAACAATGAAATGTAGAAAATGTAGAATGTCTTTTACTAAGGAAGGTCTTTACATTTTTTTTCCAATTGCAGTTTACATTCAATATTATTTTGCATTAAGGAAACTCTTTTTTCCTTCACCCGAGGATATATTTTTATCGATTATAGAGAGAGAGGAAGGAAGAGAGAGGGGGAGAGAGAAACGGAAACATTAATGTGAGAGAGAAACATTGATGGATTGCCTCCCACACACACCCTTACCAAGGATCAACCCACAGCCTAACTAGAATCCAACCTATAACCTTTTGGTGTATGGGACAAGATGCTCCAACCAACTGCGCCACCTGGCCATGGAAGGAAACTCTTTCCTAAAAAATGTTAGTTCGCAACAATTTTTCCCATGTGTCAGAAGACTGATGAAAATGTCACAAACTGTCAAGGATCTGTAGATTAGAGGCTGGGACTCATTGGACTGGATGACCTCTGAAAGCCCTTCTATTCCTGATGTTCTCTATTTGGGGCCAAAATACTTCCTTGTTTTGAGCCACTCCTATTCTTCAGTAGTATTTTCTGGCTGAAGTGGAACCCAGTGGGTCATTTGCATTATTCCCTTGCCCTGTGCTTAAATCAGCCTACCTACTTGAGAATGAATGATGCACTGAGAAGTTATTCAAGAAGATGAGTACATCCCTGGATGGTGTGACTCAGTGGGTTGAGCACTGGCCCACAAACCAAAGGATCGTGGGCTCGATTCCAGGCCTGGGTTGCAGGCCAGGTCACGCGGTTGGGGGCATGTGAAAGGCAACCAATAGATGTTTCTCTCTCACATCAATGTTTCTCTCCCTCTCTTTTTCCCTCCCTTCCCCCCTCTCTAAATAAATATATAAAATCCTTTTTTTTAAAAAAAAAAAAGGTGAGTACAAATATCTCCCTCCTTCATTCACTTTTTAAAAATTTAATCTTTATTGCATATTTTCCACTACCATTTAGTCCCCTTATGCCCCCCTCATTCACTTTTATTTATTCATCTCTATGAGGGTAACATAAGAGATCTAATGACACAGCATTACCTTGGATCCAAGAGCCAAGTGGGACTGATTGTAAAAAGGAACCAGGATGCTCTAGTAGAGGCAAAAGAAGTGTAAAGACAGAGGAAACTTCAGTTTTATTGTCCATAATCATAAAAGGGTACTGATGAGAACCCATATTACTGGGAAATAAATATGAATGTTGACACCCTTCTGATGGCCAAAGTATAGGCATGGAAGGGAAAAGATATTGGATGTAGCCTAATTTCAGCTTGAGCCAGCAAGCTATTCATAATAATGGGTGCATTAAAAACAAATCAATCAGCCATATTCATGGAACTACTTCCTGAATGCCAAAGAAGCAGTTCTGCTCAATATTTGGTCTATTATTAGAGCATACATAGAGGGGGAAAGATGACAGAAGCAACAGGAGCATTATAGAAAAGAATATGACAAGAAATACTTAACCTTCTGAGAGATAGCACAGAACAGCAAAGCTTGAAGTATAAGGAAGGATGAAACAGATTGGTTTCATGATCCAAGAGAGAAATGGAATGGGATATTTAAGCCTTCTATTCACTTATTTTTGTTCATTAAAGAGACATTTATTGAGAGCCTACTATGTGCTAAACATTGTGCTAGACCCTGTCTGAAAAGTTTCCTATCCTTTTGTTCTGGTCTTGCTGGGGATAGCTGGGCTTGGTCTGGGTTTTGCAGAAAAGATGAGCTTTGAGATGGGGAGTCTGCCATTCTCCAAAATGGTGCAGCATCCAAATAAAACGTGTTTCCTTTTGCATCAGAACCCACCTCATGGGTTTGGCTTTTGTGGAGGCAGGCAGGCGAACAAACCTTTTTTGTGTGTGTTCAGTAACACCCTCCCATTTGACTTTCTAAGAATTCACAGTCTAGCTAAAAAGATAAGCCATATTCATCCAGAAAAATAACTCCCTGGCACCAGGTCAGTATTAGAGACAGTAACTGGTATAGAAACCAAAGGAGGACAAGGTGAGGGTGAGGTGGAGTGGGGGGAGTGGGGTGGGGCAGGGTGGGGTTCAGGGTAGCAAAGGGAAGGCTGGATGTAGACATTGTGTGCTTGACCCACTTCTTTAGGTATGACATCTCAGACTCCAAGATAGCCACAGACCTAAGGACTTAAGGACCCCAAGGTCCTTGCACCAGAACTTTCTAGAGAGTAAGAGACAGAAGGATAAAACAGTGGTGGGCATTAGAGCCAGAATCAGGTGTCAGCTACTGAGTTAGAGGAAAGTGACTTGTGTGCCCTGGCTCAGGGGTCAAGTTTCAAATCCAACTTGCTGACCTTGCAGATAAAGAAAACCAGTTAAAGGGCAGGAAAAAATCATTCTAATGGAGCAGGGGCAAAGAAGTTGAGTAGAGGATAAAGGACAAAGAAGAGGCAGTTTATTTTTCTCCTTTACTATGTACATAAAGTCAATCTTCAGTTCTTTAACATCTCCCATCTCCAACAATTCAGTTCTCAAATAGGCTTCCAGAAAGAATCAAGTTTGAGAACCAAGATTCTACTGTATTTACAGAGTTCCTTCTGTACCTGATTAAACTCAGTTTTCCCAAGGCCTCTTTACGGATGAAGGAAGAGACAAAAGAGAAGCTGTGCACTTTGCTGCAACTTTCTGAGACCTGGGCTTGTTAATCCGCTTATCCTGCATCATACTGTGAGTGGGGCCAGAACCCTTGTCTCTTAGCTCCTAACTATGAGACATTTTCTCTGTGCCAGTCTACCTCCTATTATGTCATTCAACTGCTTGAAAATCTGAGATGATTCCTTACTACCTAAAAGGGAAAGTCCAAACACATGAACTGCCACATTTGGCCCCTTATTAACTGGGCCCTGTTCAACTCTCCAATTGATTCATGGGCCATTTCCCACAGAAGAGCAGCACAGAGCTCTTTCCTATCTTATTGCCTCCAAATGTCCTTGTCTCCTTTTCCGAACTCTTCCCCACACCAAACTGAAATAATTTTACCACCTGTATGCCCACCACTGGATTCTACCATTAACATTTTACTCTATTTGCTTTTTCACATATCTTTCCTACTATCCAACTATCCATTGATTTATCAATCCATCTTATTTTTAATGCATTTCAAAGTAAGTTGAAGACATTAGTACACATCTTTCTCCTAATATTTCTGCTTGTATATTATTAACTAGAGTTCAATTTTTGCAGCTTTTTTTTCTTTTGAGGTAAAATTTGCATACAGTGAAATACATAAATCTTAAAGGAATATTTACTGAGGTTTGACAAATACATATCCCTCTGTAACCCAAAACCCTATCAAGATATAGAACATTACCATTACCCTAGAATCTCCTCTAAAGCCCCTTCCCAGTTAATCCCATTCCTACCACATCTTCGAGGGAACAACCATGGATTAGTTGTGTCTTTTCTAAAGTTTTATATAAATGGAATAATATAGCATAAGAAGTATGGCATCTTTCACAGCATAGTGCCTTTGAAGTTCAGCTATGTTGTAGTGGATGCTATTCTACTGTATTTGTATCGTATTCACCAGTTGATGGACATCAGGGTTGTTTCTAGTTTGGGACTATTATGTATAAAGCTGCTATAAACATTAATATACAAGTCTTTTCATGGGCATATTTTCATCTCTTTTGAGTAGATACCTAGAAGTAGAACTGTTAAGACAAACAGTAAGGTATATATTTAACTATATAAAGAACTACCAGAGCCGTGTCAAAAGAAGTTATTCCCTTTTACATTCCAGCAGTATATAAGAGTTCCAGTTACTCTACATCCTCACCAGTAGTTGGTATTTTCATTTCTTTTAAATTTTATTTTGGTCATTCATTGGATGTGTAGTAGTTTTAACCTGCAATTCACTGATGACTAATGATGTTGAGGTTTTTCCTTTCATGTTCTTATTGGTCATTCATACATCTTCTTTTGTGATGTATCCATTCAAATATTTTGTGCAATTTTAAATTGGGTTGTTCATTTTCTATTATTGAGTTGTTGGAGTTCTTTACATATCCTGCATGCCAGTCTTTTGTCAGATGTGTGATTTGTGAAGTTGTCTCCCAGTATATAGTTTGCCTATGATTTTCTTGACAGTGTTTTTGTTGAGCAGACATTTTAAATTTTGAAAAAGTCTGATTTAGTTTTTCTTTTCTTGTTAGGGTATTTGTCTCAGTGGCCTGTTTAAGAAATATTTGTATACCCACAGTTCACATTCTCCTATGTTTTCTACTGAAAGCTTTATAATTTCAGGTTTTATATTTAAACTTATGATCTACCTCAAATTAATTTTTGTGTACAGTGTAAAGGAAAGGTTGAGGTTCAGTTTTCATATGAATATTCAATCATCCTTGTACCATTTATTGAAAAGATTCCATTTCCTGCATTGGATTGCTTTGGTTTCTTATCTTTTTATTGTTATCTATCTTATTTAGAAAAGTGGATATGTAAAACTTACTGAATTTTCATAAATGGAACACTCCCATTTAACCAGCCCCATTTCCCAACAGCTTTATCATTACCAGCATCCCTTAAGTCCCCTTTGTGCAGACTTATAATTACAACCTCTCCTTCTGCTGTAGCTAACCACTATACTGATGTCTAATGCATAAATTAATTTTGCCTATTTCTATACTTTATGTAAATGGAACTATATATTGTGTACTCTTTTGTGTCTGGCTTCTTTCTCAATATTATGTTTATGAGAGTCATCCATGTTGTGTATAGCAGTAGTTCATTCATTTTCATTGCTACATATTATTTTATTGAACGAATATACCACATCAACATGGACATTTGAGTTGTTCCCAGTGTTTAATTATAAATGAATGGTGCTGCTATGAACATGTATTTTGTTGCACATATCTATGTATTTCTGTTAGATGTATACTTAAAAAGTGGAACTAATAGGTTATAAAGCACATACATCTTCACATTTTAGTAGATGTTACCAAACAGTTTTATGAACTATCTGCTCCACATTTTTAACAACACTTAGTATTTTTTACCTTTTTCATTTTACTTATTCTGGTGCAAATAACATTGCAGTTTTAATTTCATTTTCTTGATTAAAAGGTTGAGTACCTTTCATATGTTTATTAAACATTTGTTTATCCTTTTGAAATTGTCATCTTGTTACTTGTGACCATTCCGGTAGGTGACTTATTTCCCTTTCTACTTATTAAAAAATCTATTTCTTAGCCCTGGCTGGTGTACTTCGGTGGATTGAGCATCGACCTGTGAACCAAAGGGCCACCAGTTCGATTCCCCAGTCAGAGCACATGCCTGGGTTGTGGGCCAGGTCCCCAGTAGGGAGCACGTGAGAGGCGACCACACATTGATGTTTCTCTCCCTCTTTTTCTCCCTCACTTCCCCTCTGTCTAAAAATAAAATAAATAGCCTTTTAAAAACCTATTTTTTAAAACATTTTATTTTTTCACATATTAATTTATTTTATTTTATTTTATTTTTAAGTATTTTTTAAAGATTTTTTATTTTTTATTTTTAAAAAGAGGAGAAGGGAGGAAGAGAGTGAGAGAAACATCAATCTGTGATTGCCTCTGATGCACCCCCTACTGGGGATCTGGCCCACAACCCAGGCATGTACCCTGACTGGGAATCAAACCAGAGACCCTTTGGTTCACAGGCCGGTGCCCAATCCACTGAGCCACACCAACCAGGGCTAAGTATATTTTACTGATTATGCTATTACAGTTGTCCCATTCTTTCTTTTTCCCTCCTTTATCCCCCTCCACCTGGTTACCCCATTCCCTCCAGAACGCCCCCCATTACTTCATGTCTGTGGGTGGTACATATAAGTTCTTCAACTTCTCCCTTTCCTATACTATTCTTAACCTCCTCCTGTCTATTTTGTACCTACCATTTGTGCTTCTTATTCCCCGTACCTTTTCCCCCTTCTCCATCCCCACTGATAACTTCCATGTGATCTCCATTTCTATGATTCTGTTCCTGTTCTAGTTGTTTGCTTAGTTTGTTTTTGTTTTTGTTTTTTTAGGTTCAGATAATGATAGTTGTATGTTTGTTATCATTTTACTGTTCATAGTTCTGATCTCCTTCTTTTTCTTAGATAAGTCCCTTTAATATTTCATATAATAAGGGCTAGGTGGTGATGAACAATTTTAACTTTACCTTATCTGGGTAAGCATTTTGTCTGCCCTTCCACTCTAAGTCATAGCTTTGAGTAATCTTGGACATAGGTCCTTGCCTTTCATGACTTTGAATACTTCTTTCCAGCCCCTTCTTGTCTGCAAAGTTTCTTTTGAGAAATCAGCTGATAGTCTTATGGGAACTCCTTTGTAGGTAACTCTCTCCTTTCCTCTTGCTGCTTTTAAAATTCTCTCCTTATCTTTAATCTTGGATAATTTAATTATGATGTGGTTATTCCTCTTTGTGTCCGACTTGTTTGGGACTCTGTGCTTCCTCAACTTGAATGTCTATTTTCTTTGCCAGATTGTGGAAGTTTTCTTTAATTATTTTTTCAAATAAGTTTTCAGTTTCTCACTATTCCTCTTCTTCTTCTGGCACCCCTATGATTCAGATGTTGGAATATTTAAACATTGTCCCAGATGGTCCTAAGCATCTCCTTATTTTTTTTGAATTCTTGTTTCTTCATTAAGTTCTGGTTGAATGTTTATTTCTTCCTTCTGTTCCAGATCATTGATTTGAGTCCCAGTTTCCTTCCCTTCACTGTTGGTTTCCTGTACATTTCGCTTTATTTCACTTTGTATAGCCTTTACTTCTTCCTTCATTTTGTGGCTGTACTCAATCTTTTCAGTGAGCATCCTGATTACCAGTGTTTTGAAGTCTGCATTTGATAGATTGGCTATCTCCTCGTCGCTTAGTTCTTTCTCTAGAGTTTTGATCTGTTCTTTCAATTGGGCTGTATTTCTTTGTCTCAGCACACCTGTTACATTGTAAGGGATGGATCCTTAGGTATTTGCCAGGGCAGGGCAGGGCAACCCACATTGCCGAGTTGTGGCATTGTATGTGGGGAAGGGATCTGAGAGGGAACAATGCCACTTGCTTGGCTCTCACCCCACTATCAAGAGACTGGCAGGTTCTCCTGCTGCCACAACCCCCACATATTTTTCCAGCCAGAGGTTTTGAGGCTTTCTTTTCCCACACTGGAACCCTGGGTTGCACAGTTTGTCTCGCTCCACAGTTGTTCCTCCAGGTTTATCCACATGTGAATATGGGTGAATATGGGATCACCCACTCCTCCAGCCACCACCTTACCATGTGTCATCTCCACCCCGGCTGCCCATCTCTACCCCTCCTACCAGTCTGGATGAATGTTTCTTCTTTAACTCCTTGGTTGTTGGACTTTCATACAGTTCAATTTTCTGGCAGTTCTGGTTATTTTTCTGTTTTTAAATTGGTTGTTTCCTTCTTTTGGGTTTGAGAGGAGGGGAAGTGTATCTACCTACGCCTCCATTTTGGCTAGAATGCCTTTTTTTTTTTTTTTTTTTTTTTTTAGAGAGAGAGAGAGGGAGAAAGGGAGAGAAATGCCATTGTGTGAGAGAAATATTAATCAGTTGCCTCTCACACACCCCCAACAGGGGACCTGGTCCACAACCCAGGCACGTGCTCCAACTGGGATTTGAACCAGAGACCATTCAGTTTGCAGGCTGATGCTCAATCCACTGAGCCATACCAGCCAGGACTTAAAATTCTATTATACCTTCAAGATCTGGCTCAAATGTCATCTCTTTGATATAGTTTGTTCTGTACCCTAGGCCATATAAATGAATTCTCATAGCACTTTGCACTCCATTATAAATTCCACTTTTATTGGGCATCTATTTTCATTCATTACTGGGTTAAACTATTTGTTAGAGCAACTCCAGCTTTGTGTCATGGGACCTATCTTTTTGTAAATTGTCTCCCTGACTAGGTTGGTTGCTCTTCAAAGGCAGAAACTCCACCTTATTTAATTCTGTGCACCCTCCTCCACTCACTAGTGCCCCACTTACAGAGTGACAATCACATAGTGGACATTTAATATACATTTATTGAGTTAAATGTTTGTTGTTGAATACGTGACACATATTATTTTAGATTTGCATAAGGTAAATGGTTGATATTGTTGAATTAACATTAAGATAGATTTTGTACAGGAAGGATTAAGTCAAGTCAATGAAAGTTCTTCCATAGCTGTGAGGCTCAAAACTAGATCTTGGATTCATTTCCTGAGGCTAGAGAAATAGGAGCTATTTTTCTTAGGTTTCTACCATGTTCCTAGAATGTCAGCTCAACGGAGACAGATTTTTATCTCCAACATCTGGAAGAATGCTCAATGCACAGTATATATTTAATAATTGGTTTTGAAGTGAATGATAAGAAAGTCAGCAAAGTGGCCTGATCTGCCATCTTCTATCTCACCCTTCCCTGATGTTTAAAATGCTATATTACTGGCTGCTTCCTTAATGTTACTGTCTTTCAAAATACCAGTCCCATAGACAGTTTACTCAATTACTTTTTACATGTGCACTGATTGCCTCATTACAGTACAACTTCATATCCACTATTCCCTTTGAACTGTACAGTAATTCTCTGAGGTGGGCATGTCTGAGGTTATCATGCCCATTTTGCAAAGGAGAAAGTGAAGCTCTGAGAGGTGAAATTATTTTCTTCCAAGTTACTCAGCTAAATAATGAAAAAACCAAGACTTGAACCTAGGTATTATTTTCTCCATCCAGAAATTTTTTTATCACAAAGGAACTTATCAGATTGGTGAGGGTAGTGGTACTTGAGGGCTCTGGGGATGTAAATGGAGTTAGAAGGAACCAGGGAGAAAACTACAAGCAGAGAGAAGAATCCAGAAGGGAGAGGTGGGGAGAGACAGTTGAAGATGAGTCTGGTGCTGTGGCTGGTCTGCCCCTCCCAAATCATTGCCTCAGGAGCCCCAGGTTTTAGCAGGGGAGAGGGCTAGCCTGGTAGCTACATCAGTGGGGCTCCCTCAGGGTGTACACTTCCCTGGCTGGGAGGAATACAATCCAGGGAGTACTTGTGAAAGAAACAATATTCAGGCCCTTTTCCTATTAGAAGATTTAGTTTCAGGGGTTAGGAGATTTGGTGGAGTAGTAGAGGGTACAGGGATGGTGGTAAAAGTAGTCCTCAAGACCCTGCCAGGCAATCAGCAACAAAATCCCTATGTCTAAGATTTCTGGGGAAGTATCATAATGTGTGAAAGGGTAGAAGTGGGTCCCCAGCTTCTCATCCAACTAGGGAGGGCCAAATAGAGCTACCAGAATCAGACAACACTAATCGGTTACAGACAGATTTCCAACACTTCCTTTTAGAAATACCTCATGAACAAGTTTGGTCAGGGAAGGAGGTTGGGAGGAACCATAGTCCAGAGCTCAGTACTCTTGGAGTTGAGTTTCTGGCCACATTCATTTTGTTCATTCTCATTTAGACGGTACCTTCTGTGTTTGCATATGAGATGAAGGAGCAGGGGAAAGGGAGGGACATGGGTGAAAAATATCAGTGATTTTGTAAAAAGCAAAGAAATTTATGGCCATGGCCTTTGTCTGGCATTAAATTGCCAACCTCAGACTTCGAAGAGTTTTTGAACACCTATCAGTCTCCATGGTTGAGAGAAGAAAAATCAAGCCTCTCAAGTAAGGCGGCTGAACTTGTATAGGACAGGGCTTATGCCCACTCTCTCCTCTGCTCTTTACTTCCATCACACTTTCCTCTGTGCCCTTGCAGCAGCCTGTGATCCACATCCCAGCACTCTAATCAGCTGTTTACTGAGCTGTTTCACCCACCAAAATGTGAGTTCTTTCCTGTGTCCTCAAGTGTATGATAGGTACTCTATAATTTCACATTGCATGTATGAGCAAATGAGACTAGGCTTTGGAACATGGGGCCTCACAGGTACTTGATCCAGAGAGACATAGGAAATCATTGTACCTCATACTTGCCTTGGTTTTCCCGAACCACAGCTTCTTTTATACCAGTCCCATTTCAGTAGGCAAATAGTTTTTTTCTCCCTCCATTGCTTCCTTCTTTTCTTCCTTCCTGTCAGAGAGTCTAGATGGTGGAGGGGCTTCCTAATACCCTTGGAATTTGGTACAGTGAAAGGAACAAAGGACTTGGAGTCAGTAGACTTGGATTTAAGTTTCGTCTCTATAGCTATCACTGAGTGACCTTGGGCACTTATCCCTTCTGCATCTCTTAGTGTCTTTACCTGATAATAGAATAAACTAGGATAAGTGCTGTCACAACTGTGCTGTTTGGTGTCATTTTCCAAAGTGTAATGCAAGCATGTGAGACAATTTTAGGTGTTATCAGAAACAAATGTTAAATTTCAATAGCTGTGGACGTACTTATTATGATTGGAAAAATATGCCTAGGGCATTAAATCTATGACATTACATAAGATGAAGCTGAATTTATTTAAGAAAAAAGTGAGTCATTTTAAAGAAACATGTTAAATAAATATTAGCACATTGGCTAGTAGACATAGAAAAAATAACGTAGATGCTCTGGGCATGGCTGAAAGTTAGACAACACTGTCCTAGAATTCTGTGGCATCTTTATAGGACAGGGTTGGGCCCAAGGCCTCCCACCGTCAACCATCACCACTATCCTTTAACCAAAAGAGTTGTACCTTTAATTTGAAGAAAGAAAAACAAAAACCCCAAACCCTGGCCCAGGTAATCCCCAAGGGCCCTCCCAGCACTGACATTCTAAAACTTTAAATCACAAGAGCCAGTCTTGGATGTTCTCCTGACCTGAGGGGTAACTAGATGACTATGTCCAAGTCAGGTGATTTGAGAAGCTGCCCACTTTCCTGTGGTGCACTTCAGGCTCCAGGGTAAAGCTATGGGAAGAAATTTGGAGGCTGCCATCAAAAGTTATTGGGGAGGAGGGGGGAGCAAGTAATGGTCTCCAAAATCCAGCTGCCCCCTGGTGGCCATAGACATGGATGTGTGTGGATAAGAGAGTTGCTTTTGGCCTAGATTGAAATCTATTCAGAGCAGCCCATTACAAAGCATGGTGGTTCTCAACAAGCCTCAAAGACTGTGGATTTCGAGGAATTAGAGTGGGGATAAACATGAAAAGTATTTGCAGGCTATATACCTTCTTCAGCCCAAGAGCAGAATGATAGAAAAAAGCTCAATAAATCCTGGGATAACCCAAAATTCAGATCAGTTTGCTTGACTCCCAAGTCCCTCTCAAGAAGAGGGACTACTGGTGGTTGACCAGGCTCATCTTCCCATCCTGACATGTACCTTGAAAGCAGCCTCCCAATGAAACAACTGCTTGGTACTAAAGCAGCGCCAACAGAGACCTGGGGAGGATTTAACACCTTGCCCCATAATTTTAATCAGTTCTCACGCATACATGATATTTACAATTGGCATTTTCTCAAATGTATGCAATGTGCTTTGCAAACACAGTTTGAAGAAAAGTTCCCCAGAGCTCTCCTCTAACCAGCTCTTATGCCACACTTTAAAATTGCCTATTTGGAAATTCTGGAGGCACTTCAGTAGCACTCATAAGTGTATATTTTGGCAAGCAAAATGGTTTAAAAATCAGGGTATATCAGTCACTGAAAATGATGGAGTAAAGAACTTCAGGCACACCACCCTCCCAAAAAGCAACCAGTGAGCTAGAAAAACTGTCAGAATCAGCTTTGGAAAAACTCTGGAATCTAGTCAAAAACGTACAATTGTCCTGGCTAGTGTGGCTCAGTTGTTTGGGCGTCGTCCCACAAACTGAAAGTTGCAGTTCGATCCCCAGTCAGGGCATGTGCAGGAGTCAACCAATCGATGTTTCTCTCTCACGTCAATGTTTCTCTCCCTCTCTTTCTACCTCCCTTCCCTCTCTCTGGAATCAATAAAAGAAAAATGTTTACAAAGAAAACTTAAAACAACAAGGGGACTCACATCACCAAGATCTGGTGAAGAAAGACAGCATTACTTTGTGGTAAGAGAGTGCTGTGCTGCCAGTGTTTTAAATTATTCACTTACCATACCCTACACTCAGATCAGCAGTAGCTGTGAGGACAGTAGCTGGCACAACTGGTGCAAGTTGCCAGTGCCAAAGGAAGCAATATGGACTTTACTCTTAAAGCATTGAGTTAAGGGTCTCAACTTGCCTGGAGGAAGCTTCAAGAAGTGGCACAAAGTTTTCTTTTTTGCTTTGCCTGACTCAGCATGTTCACAGCACTCAGGTGGCTCCCAGGGAGGCTACTGCCAAAAGCATTTAAAGACATAGGTAATGCCCATAGCAGCCTGGGCGTGGGACAAGACTTGAGACAAGCAGTAGACAGACCTAGAAGCCTGGGAAGGAAGAGACTGGGGAAGAAGATATGTGTGGGAATAAGGGCTTTAAAAAACTTCTATGTATACTAGGGAATCAAGAAACCCATGTGCTTAGACAGGAAAGGACATGTGCTTATAAAAGGCTGAGAAGATTTTCACCTCTGCCTGGTCATCAGGCTCAAAACATGCAGAAATTGAAAGCTAAGGCAGAGTTATAAATGGCCATAGCTAAGCATTGAAAGAGTGCCCCAACACAGAACCAACAGGTAGGGATTGGGATTTTTTTTCCTTTCTTGTTTTTTTTTCCTTTCCATTTTTGGCTCCAGACATTTAAGGTAACTGTCAAAACACCAGCTGATCACCCTGGCCGGGTGGCCCAGTAGGTTGGAACAGGCGGAGGTGGATTTCTGGGTGCTTTGAGACATTTGGTGACTACACACTGGGATACGGCAATAAACAAAACAGAAAAATGTCAACGCAAAGGGAACTTATATCATAGTGAGGAGAAACAGAAGAACAAATATGGCAAACATATGTTAAATGATGGAAAGTGTTAGAGAGAAAAAGAAAATATTCAGCCAGGCTGAATGTGCCCTTAATCACTGAGGGGCACTTGCATGAGGAAGGTGGTCAGCAGGTCAGGCTGACATACCCAAAGCCTAGTTAGGCCAAGCATAGGGAGCAGTCTTGCTCAGGAAGGAGCTAAGGCCTGGAGAAATTCAGGATCAGGGCACAGCTACACAGCAAGGAGAGGGTCCATTGTCAACCTCCTCCAAAACCAGCCAGCTCTTCCAAAACCAAAAACCGCACGACAGAGAGAGAAAACCTGCTCACGGACTGGGTACTGAGCCAGGAGGACCCCACATGCGCCAGGTGGTGGTAGAAGCCTGGACTCTGGGGCATACATTGGGTCCTGGACAGCCTTTGTCAATTTGTCCTCCTACTGCCTTGCCCCTTAAGGAAGCAAAATACCCGGCTTGGGGCGGAGGGGAATCGGAAGGCACCAAGTCACGGTGAGGCCCCCAACACGCTTGTCCCGGAGAGGTGGCAAGAGGTGGAAGGCGGGGCCCGCGGAAGAGAGAGGCTACAGGTCAGACTTGGACCAGCTCCCTCAGCCCCTGCAAGAAGGAGCCACAGGAAGGCTGATCCGGGCTACCTGGGGCAAAGCACGTTCGAAGGGTGAGATACAGAAAGGGCTGTCGTAGGAAGAAGTGAGTGAGTTCCCTGTCGTCCTGGGTGATTA
>PVJD01017163.1:0-18428 GCA_004026545.1 Mormoops blainvillei
GCTGTTACAGAATGCTGTAGTCTGGGTGGCTTGCAAACCACAGAAATTAGTCCAGTTCTGGAGGCTGGAAGTCCAAGGTCAGAGTGCAGCACGGTCCGGCTCAGCGGGGAGGGGCCCCCCTTTGGGGGCGGACTGCAGACGTTTTGCTTAATCCTCACCTGACGGAGAACAGAGGGTAAACCGGCTTGCTTTTTCGTTCTTCTTCTTTTTTTTAATCCTCACTTAAGGATATGTTTGTTGATTTGAGAGAGAGAGAGAAGCATTGATCGGTTGCCTCCCATACATGCCTCAACGGGGGACCAGACCCACAAACTTTTGGTGCACAGGACGACACCCTGACACTGAGCCACCCGGCCGGGTGGCGGCAAGTTTTCTTATAACAGTAGCTCTGTCTGGCTGTGGGGCCATAAAGTATTTTTATTTTCTTCTTTGTTTATCTGTATTTCCAAAACTTACTAATGACTCTCGTAAGGGCACTAATCCCATTCTTGGGGGCTCCACCTTTGTGACCCCATTTGCTGTTTATATAAACTCCTAATTATCTCCCCAGGGCCCCACTTCCTAACACCATCACACTGAGGGGTGGGGTATCAACACACACGTTGTCATCAGAGATAGGAAAGGAGACGGTACTTATGGGGGGGCTATTTTTGTGACTACGTGGATTAACTGATTATCCCCGCAGCTTCTTTAATGAAATAATATGTTTTGCATGAACCGACGCACAGCTGCACTTAAAAGCTGGTTTGAAATTCTTTTGTGTGTGTGCTGGGCAGAGCTTGTCAGTGTAATTGGGCAGCTTTCGCTGTCCATGGCGCCGAATCAGTTTTTCTTGGAGCCGGTGTTGGGCTGAAATAATGTTTCTGCGGTTTTTGCTGCCGAGAGATTTATGAGCTTCAAAACGCTCTCAACACAGATCTTATGTTATTCCCGAGAGTTCAGTAAACTTTGTAGGGGAGGTGGTTCCCTGCTCCACATTTTATGGACTGGGAAACTTTGACTTGAATCAAAAAAGCTCTGTACCTATCAGAATTTGTCATTCGGACAGGTGTCTTTTTTTAATTTTTAAAAAAGATTTTATTTTATTTTATTTTTAGAGAGGGGAAGAGAGGGAGAAAGAGTGAGAGAAACATCAATGTGTGGTTACCTCTCGAGCGTGCCCAACTGGGGACCTGGCCCACAACCCAGGCGTGTGCCCCGACTGGGAATTGAACTGGTGACCCTTTGGCTCGCAGTCTAGTGACCAATCCACTGAGCCACACCAGCCGGGGATGATGGATGTCTTTTAAAACAAATATTTTATACACACACACACACACACACACACTCACACACACACACACACAAAGAAAATAAAAATACGGCCCACACGCAGGCAGAACTACTATTAATATTTTGATGACTATTCTTTGATGTGGATAGGTAAATGGATGGAATGAAAGTACGTGATTAAATACTGTTTGTACTGCTTTAGAGAAGTAATTTTTATGTAGGAAATTATTAGTACTCTTTCTATGTTAATGAATAAACTACAGCACTTCAGAGCAGGGGAGTAGTACATAATCGTGGGTTTGGGCCGTAATTTATGGCCATTTTATTTGGACATACAGATATTTTTATTGTTTTTCTGATTATAGGCAATTCTGTAATAAGAACTTATGTGGCCAAATGTTTGTGTATGTTATTTATTTTTTCAAGCAAGTGCTGGGGTCGGAATCGCCGGTCACACAGTTGAAGGGCCTCTGACCCGCATCGCCAATAGTCCAATTCGTACAGCAGCTCATTTTCCTCCGCAGCCACACGCGCTGAGCATTCGTGTTAAAAACAATGTAAGGGTGAAAATAACATCTTTCTGTTCTAATTTGCACTTCTCATATTACTAGGGAGATTGGTTATTTTTCAAGACCCTTTGGCCTTTGAACCTTTCCTGACTTTACTTCCACCCCGCGGCCGTTGCCTGCATTCCCGTTTACCAGCTCGGAAATCTGGGTCTTTGGACTCTGAATTCAGTGCTCTTTCTCTGAACGACAAGGCACAGCCTTTGTGAAAATAGGAGTTCAGGACTGGTCCTCAGGTTGGAATGAGTTCTCGCCTTTTGGGTCCCGTCCCCTCAGGCGCCAGGTGCTGTGAGGACGCACCAGCGTCCCTGCGGCTCTGTTACTCACAGACAGTCTCTGTTCTCATAAACGCCCTGGGAGGTAGACACGTGGACCACGGTGCCCGTGTGACAGAGGACGTCGAGGGACTCACCCAAGGTCACACTGAGTCCAGGCAACTCTTGAACTAGGATCTCTGAGGAGTCTAGTGGGAAAGTGATTGGATTAGCTAATCACACTGATGCTTAATGCCTCTCCTAAGGAATTATCTTTTCCAAAGTTATTTGCATTTAAATAGAGGATCCTGGAGCAGTCGCTGCTTAATGTGCCCTGTCGAGCTGAGCCGGGGGAGAGCAATTCTAGGGCCCGGAGCCTGTCCCACCCCGTGAACCACCCGGTGCGCATCCACCTGCCTCACCTGCGCGCCCTCCTGGCCCTGTCTCAGCGCGGGCTGGCCCGGTGCGCCCAGTGCATGGTCTAAATGCATGTGATGCGGTGCCAAACCCGGAGAAAACAGCCCGCCTCTCTCTCCCTCTCTCTCTCTCTCTCTCTCTCCCCCGCCCCCCTTCTTCTCTCATTGTCTTAGTCAATCTAAAAATAAAAGACCTTTCAAAGAGAGAGGCAAATGCGTGTATCTGAGATTAAAAAAATAATTACAGCTTTCCGACGAGGAGGCCGAGGCGGGGGTACAAGCGAGACGGGAGGGGGAGCTGTTATGACGCATCGTCGCAGGCAGGCGTGTCTGGGGTGGGGTACAGAAAACATCACGTAGTGATGCTGGTTCTAAACAGTGTTTTTAATTGTCAGTCCCGTGGTCATCGGCCCGGTAGTCATAATATTTGCTTTCCTTGCAAACAGTTCTTTGGGGCGCACGGTTGCTCTAGGCCCCGTGCAAAGGCTCTTTCCCCGTTTTGACACCCCGAAGGTCCGAGGCATGAGACGTGCAAGGCAGCTCCTCTGGGCTGGCAGCCCTGGGTCCGTCTGTCATCATTTGTGCGTGTTCTTTGTGTGGAAAACGGCCTTTTCAGTTTCTTCATAACCCTACACAAAGCCTCTTTCCCTTCTCCCTGAGGTTAATGAATCACCAAATGCCTCTCAGAAATGTGCTCCCAGCACCTGGAAGAACAATACCTGGGGCGACGGAAAGCCCTAGAACACTGAGTCCCGGAGACCGCTGCTCTCTGCAGACCCAGTGCAAACGGATTCGGGCTTCCCCAGCCCGCAGCCCGTGTGTGCCAGACCCACACGGATGTGCCCCGGAGCGGGCAGGGGCGTCTCTGAGCGCCCCCCGTCTGGGGCTTTTAGTGGGCAGCGACCTCTCACACCGCTCAGAATGGCACCGCTGTCGAGGACCCTCACCTGGGAGGCCGGCTTTGCGCCCCAGTCTCTGCCTCAGTTTCCTTTCCGACAGGTTGCACCAGGATGACCGTAAACATTTTATGAGAGGGGACTTTGCAATTTTTATGTGTGTGATAATTTTTGCAAAAAGCCTTTGGGGCGATACATTGCCGGTGTCTTTAACAGTGACGGAGGAGGGCCGTCCGTTTCAGCAGCACCCTGTCGGGCGTCCTGTCTGCGCCGTCTCGGCCTGTCTCTGTTGTCATCCGAAGAATGTCCTGGGGGCCTTGGCTGGTACTTTAATTTCCGTGGAACGAGCACTGACGAGGAGGGACTAGGGATGGCCTCACCCCTCCAGGGCGCAAGAGGTCAGACGGCAGGCGGCTACCAGCAGTCGCCATGCCGCCCGCTCCTGTGTGTATGTTTATTGTGTACGTGGGTGTGTATGCACATGTGCATATGTGCACAGTGTGTGTGCACATGTGCGATGCGTGTGCACAGCAACAGGGAGCTCAGACTCTGAGTAGAGCCAGGGTTGGTCCTCGCTCACCCTGGACCTGTGCGTTGCCCACAGGCCTCTTCTCCTGGGCCGGGGGCAGCGGCCCCGCCTTATATCCCGACAGAGTGGAAGCCGAGCTGAAGGAGAGGGGACTGGGGGAGGGAGGCCTGCTGCACAAATGCAAAGGCCTTTGGGTCCCTGTTGGTTATGGGCGTGACGGGGCCCCGTAGGGCCCCGCAGGGCCCTGGGCAGGCCGGGCAGCAGGCAGGCTGGCAGGCAGGCGCGCCCGAGCCGGGTAACCGAGACGTCGGAAGTGTAGCTGCGAGGCCCAGACTGAAGTGCCTGCTTCTTTGAAGAAAACATTTCGGAAGCCAGAATGACAGATGCTGAGAATCGATTTTGGAAACACAGCCTTTCTCCGGAATGAAAGGAGCCATGTGATTTGTTTCAGAGAGAGACCTGTCACAGCCACGGCTCTCGGGGACTTGGCACATGAGGGTGTTGCCACCCAGGAGCAGGAAGGCCACCAGCTTGCGTTCCTGCTGGAGCCGGAGCCGTACTTTCCCCTCGTTTTGTCAGAAACAGCGTGTTATTTTGGTAACTCTTCACGTCCCCCGTTGCAGCTTCCTGTGTAATTACCGAATGCAGTTAGGTGTTCCGTGCTGCATAATTACTCAGCTTTCTGTGCCTCAGAACGACATGAAAGCAAATGAGTGACACAGAACACTGGCGCGGCAGCGCACACTGGCTTGGTCGATGTTTTGTGCACGTGTCCCCTTAAGCTGTGGCTTCCTCCTCTGGCTTGCGCAGACACCCAAATAAAAACCTCTCTGTGGCGTGAAAACCGGCAATGACTGATCAGGATCCAAAGGTGACCCACGAGTCCAGCCTCGCTAACTCGCGCACAGGGCGGCCGGGCAGTCTGCGTCCTCTCCCCACCCAGTTCGTCCCTTGGCACAGAGGAGGGGAGACTGGCACGGCGCGTTAAAGCAGAGAGTGACGTTGCTGTTTATGCACGTCTGTGTTAAGCAGGATTCTTTTGATTGCCAGTGACAGAAACGCAATTCCAGCCAGCTTAAGTGGAGAAGGAGTTCAGTGATATGACCCTGGGGTCTCCGGGGATGCCATGGAGCTGTGGGAGCAGGTGATACTCAGAGCCGGAACCCGGGGACTTAATGCCAAGACTCTGTCTCCCTCGACCTGTCTCCTGTTATTTCTGGGCACACGGTGTTTGCTGTGGATGCTTCCGCCTGGGCTGGTGACGGGACGCCTGGGACACCCAGAACACAGCAGGCTGAGCACCCCCTGCCAGCTCTGCCCTTCGTGCACACCAAGTTCCCGGATATGAACACGGGACATCTGTGCTGCTGGTGTGTGCTGGGCGGGCCCTTAGGCTGCAGGGGAGGGTTGGGGATTCTGACCAGGAGTCCCCGTCATTTCTCAGCTGCCATACGCTGTCCTGAAGCCCCTTTTCCTCTTTCCAGCTGGGGCGTCTCTCTCCTCGGGACCGCGTCCAGAGTGACACGGTTGGGAGAGGGAGGAAGAAGCAGCGGCAGTGCCAGGCGGCTCTGTAAACATTTGCTTGACTTAGTTTGCAGGCTGGAGTCGCGACTGTCGGAGCTGTTGGTGTGTGTGTTGTGGGAATAACGGAAAGCCTTCGAGGGGGACTTAACACAGCAGCGCTCACCGGCCAAGGTAGCCGCTGGCAGGCTGGTCGTCGCTGAGGCTGAGTGGTGGGCCAGCGAGGGTTCACTAGACCAGGGGCCAGCCCACGCCTCTGAAAGGACCAGATAGTAAATACTTTAGGCTTTCAGGCCATACGGTCGCTGTTGCCGCCGCCCGCCTGTGCCGCGGTAGCATGAAAGCAGCCACAGACGAGCTGTGAATGGGAAGGCTTCATGCCAGGGAAGTCGCGCACAGGGGGCGGCCAGACCTGGCCCGTGGCCCCGAGTGGCCGGCCCCTGCCTCATCCTGTCCAGTTCAGCGGCCGTTTTCAATATTCCACAGTAAAACATTCGGCTTTTTGTGCCTGAAGTTATACACGATCATTTCTTGAAAGGGGAGACCGCAGTTGTAAAGTTCTTACCCTCTGTCGCTGTGTGTAGAGCATGTGGTCCCTTAGCAGTAACCACATTTTGGTAAAAGTAAGCTTTTTTCCATATGAATGAGGTGTAGAATATTCAGCAGTTCTCTGAAAACTGTTGGAGGGAACTAGGCGGTCTTTCTGCACACACAGGTTAAAAAAAAAATCTCCTTGGGCCTGACTTAGTGAGACAGACCGGCAAGGGTCGGCTGGGCGGGGTGTCAGACCCGGCAGAGCCCCCTTGACTCGCCAGAGTCAATAACCCGCACGTGCCAGCCGCACATCTGACTGACGCCCCAGGCTGGGCAGGTGTGGTTTAGGGGCACAGCACCCCCCCTCCCGCTCCTGCCACTCAGCAAAACCCTCTCCCTCTTCTGCTGTTTCCATGGGAACGGACACCGGCTCAGCTAAAACATGGAATTGAAGCTTTAAAACACTAACTGTGTGGACCCGGTTTCCCTGGAAGCCTCTCGTCAGCGGTCAAGGATGACCATGTGGGTCGTGACCCACGCAGCCTCCCCACGGCCAGCATCTCCACATCTCACCCCACCCACCGTCTCCCAGGAGCAGGGGTGCCTGCTCGGAAACCCCGGCCCTGGCTTCCTCGGGAAGGTTGCCCCACACGGCCGGGTGTGCTGCTGTCCCCCGAGGCACGGCCCCCACGCGGCACCTCGGTTCCATGGTCCCAGGCTCTGCCTCCCCGCGAGGCTGCGCTGGCGTCGGACCCCAGCTGCCCCGTGGGGCCCTGGCTGCCTGTCGGAGGCCCTCAGGTTTGATCGTCCGCTGGAACAGCTCACAGAGCCTGGGAGGCACCGTGCTGACGATGGTCGCAGTTGTGCTGCCCGAGGGGCACTCGGGGTGAGCGCTGGGTGTGCCTTGGAAGCAGACCTTCCTGCCCTCCTCCCGTGGGGCCACGGCCTGTCCCCTGCTGGCACATCTGTGTGCTCGCCATCAGGGAACTCCTCTACGCTTTGGGGTCAGTGCTGAGTTCTTATTGGGGTTCCACTACCCGGGTGCCGTTGGTCACGGCCTGGCCTGTGATCGAGGCCCCTCCGCAGCCCGGTGCCTCTCCCCTGTGGCTGGTCCCACTGAAGCCACTACCCTGTGCTACCTGGCTGGTCTTTCTGGTGACCGGCCCCCACCCTGAAGCTGCAGAAGGGCCCACCGTGAGTCCCCTTATTTGTACGACGAGGGCACGTCTCTTACTCAGGAAGCTCTAAGGGTTTGGGAAGCTCCCTGCCAGCAACCCAGGGGAAAGATCAGACAAATTCTTCAGTGTACCTCGGCGTCTAATAAGTGCTCCTGCATCACGGTGAGAGAGTCCGCCCTCCCCGGGAGATGAGACACATTCCAAGGCAGGCGGCGCGGCCCTCGTGGCAGAGAGCAGCCGGCCGGCGGGGAGACCCGGTTTGCCCCTGAACCCGCCTCCCCTCCAGGCCGCGCGGCCAGGCGAGGCAGCGGACGCCTTTTCAAAGCAAGGGTGCCCTAAGCGGGAATTTCTTCGACTTTTGGGAGTTTTCTCAGGGTTTGGAGTGTGTTTACTAGACATTCTTTTCCATTAGCCAAAGGTGACAGTTTGGGGAACTTCATTTTGCAAAATGCTCTGCCCCTCAGAGCAGGTCCCCAGCTGCAGCGGCCGCTTCGGACGCCTTCCAATGTCATCGAATTATTTTTCTCTCAGGCAGCGCTAAGAGTAAAGAAAGAGATGGCACTGAATGCTGGGGTCAGTCATGTCCTCCGAGGTCCTCCCCTTCCGTTCCTGCAGTGACCCCGCGCCATCCCCTGGGGTTTCCTGCAGGCGCCTGTCGGGCGTCGCCGGAGTGGCCCTGGGGCAGGGAGCTCACTGCTTCTCCCGTCTGGTGGCCACTGCGTCCTCCTGGACCCGGAGCCGGCAGCGGCCTTCCTGTGTCTTCCAGCCAGTGGCTCTAGCTCCGGCTCTCTGAGTCTGTGGAAGAAAGATCTAGCTGGGATGGGCCAAAGGACGGGCCACTCCTCCGAGGCCTGTGAGGACAGACACTCGGCAGGGTCCTGGGCGTGTCCCACTCCGGGGACAGTGGGGGTGAGGGGCTTGCCGCATGGTTCTTCTCAGCTCTTCATCTGGGAGTTCTAGGACCAGAAACTTGACTAAAAGTGATGATAAAATACAGGGCCCAGTGCAAATAACACCCCCTTTTTTTAAAATTACAAAATCTTCTATTACAACATCATAAGCATGCCATTCTGTAACATAACAATATCCCACTCAAGCACACCGCATGACGCTTTGGCTGCAGCGGTCGAAGTGAAGCTGTAACTGGCCGCACCCCTCCTGTGGCCCAGCCAACCCGCTCGAGGGGCCTTGCTTTCGAGGGGCCCTGTAGGCCGTTCCCAGCCAGCGCCTTTGCGTGGGGGCCACTGCGGGCCAGGTCCTGTCCTAGCAGCCTTCCTGGCGAGACCTGACTTAATTTTGAAAGCAGCCCTCTGCCTAGGCCTCACTGCCGCCCTCCTCCCCCCGGGGACGGGCTCACCGAGGCTCAGAGAGGCCACGCGATGCCCCCAGGCCCCTGAGTGAGCCAGTCGCAGACCCTGGATGTCGGCTCTGGAGCCGACACCCCTAACATTGAACGGCACCCCGCCTCCCACCTTAATTTCGCTGTGGCAGATGGGCTGCTGATTATTTTTGCCTGAAGCTAACAAGCTTATTTCTTCCAATCTTCCTGTTTAACTAACTCTGGGAAGAGCCGCTGTCGCCTGACAGGGAGGCGGGTTTGGGTGGCTGGCGTTCTGGGGGACGTGGGTAGCAGTCGCACAGGGTGGCCCCCAGCGCCAGATTTCCAGTCCTCTGACTGGTGGCGTCAGCGTCCATGTTTCTTCTCTAGACAAGTTTCCAGGGCATGTGACCAGCTGGGTGTCGCTTCACATGATGTCTCCGGGTGGTCAGTGCCCCTAAGAATGCCAGCCTGAAGTCACCCCCCAGAGCAGGCACTGCCCAGGGTCACAGTAACTCAGGAGTGCAGGTCCTTCTGCTCTCAGGATGACCAGTGGCTTCCGTGCGCAGTGAGGGGCCATGGGGGAGGGTCGCCAAGAGGGGCTCAGAGAGTCCCAGCAGCGGGGGGACCCCGGGGCCTCGCCCCCTTTTCTCCCCTCAGAGCCTTCATGTAGGACCTGACTTCTTATTCGAGGGGTTGCAGTGAGTCAAACCCACACAGGGCCTGCCTTGCGAACTTTCTTGAGGAAATCCATCCGGGCAGCTGTCTTAGGACCGTGGAGGTCACCGTGATGACCAGATGGCTGCACAGATCACAGGAGCGCGGGACAGGACAGGCAGCAGGGTGTGCTAGAGAATGAGGAGGTGTCCAAAGGAGAGAGTGGGGGTCAAAGAAGGCTTCACCGTGCAGGTGGACTTCCTCCTGGTCACGGAGGCGAGGCCGCCATCGGAACCTGCCCACAGGAGCGGGGCAGGGGCAGGGCCAGAGCACAGCCCGAGGGAGGCAGCACATCCTGCGAGCTTGGGGGCCGCCCAGAAAACACATGCCCCAGGCTTCTCGCACTAGGGACTGAAGAGCCCAACGGAAACATGCATCTGAGAGGTGGGACTTTCCTCCTTGAGGACAGGCCCCAGGGTGCTCAGAGGCAAGGTCGCCCTGGGGCTCTCCGTCCTTCCCTCCCAGAGAGCTGACGGAGGATGGCGGCGAGAGTGGCTGAGGCTCTGGTCACGCCTGCTGGTTTGCCAGTGGCGTGAGGCCCCAGGCAGGGCTGGCGTGGGGCCGGAGAAGACCCAGGAGAACGAGCAGATGTAGGACACATTTGTGATTCAGCTGAGGGTCGAGCCCCTCTTACGTCACGTGTCCTTGGGATGAGATGTGTTCTGTGTGGGCACAGACAGACACAGGGGTCCCCGAAGGAGCCAGTTCCGGTCAGGGCTCCCCTGGACACTGTCACACCTGGCAACTTTCTTCCTGTCCTCCCGCTGCCCCCCATCCCGCCCAGGTGGTCTCTGCTTGCGTTGCTCTGGGGGCTTCAGTTTGTAAGAACGTCGTCTGGGACCCAGTTTATTTCCCTTTAATATGGCGGTGATGAGTGTCGCAGACCTGCTCGGGGCCCGTCTCCCTTTGTGTGGGTTAAACAGGCGGTGTGACTGGACTCCACTGCAGCTCGGGGGTTGGGGGACGCAGGACACCTGGGAACCAGCGCTCGACAGCTGTGCCCGAGTTAGCCGCAGCCGGTTCCGACGAGCACCTCTCTTCCTCTCGACCCTCGTTTCTCCCGGGACTCAGCCCCCAGGGCTCCTCTTGGAGCTGCAGGAGTGGAGCCTTCAGTGTTGTTGCTCCCTGGTCGGTTCGGAATTGAGTGCTGTGTCCAGGTGCCACGGAGCCTTCGGGGGCTGTTCCGCAACGGGGTGAAGCTATGGAACTGGAGCCTGGACTCCTGGCTTTGGCCAAACTTTGTCATAACTGTCGTCTGTGGTTGTCTCTCCAGCGTTGACTTTTGTCCCCTTCACAGCATGTCCAGTACTTCTCAGCCATGAGATCTGGGGAGACTGACCCTGCCGCCAGCTCCGGGGCTAGTCCCTGCGGGCCTTAGCCGGTCCGCCCGTTCCATTCCTGTGGCCACAGCGGTGGGTCCAGGGGTGTACCGCACCGCAGGCAAGGGGAGTCAGAGCCAACACCCCCACTTCTAGGGCTTTGCATGACTTATTGGGGAAATGAAGCTCAGTGAGAAAATACGTCGTCTGGGATGTCCTAGGCCCTCAGGGTCATCGTCGGGGCCCCAGATCAAGCCTTACCTGAAGCAGACACATGTCTGGACCGTTCAGTTACGGGAACTGATTTCTCTTTCTGTGTAAGCCAGTTGGGTTGAGATTTCTGTGTCTTGCAACCAGCGACATCCGAACAGCTACGTGGGTTTGCCGAGTGACTTCTCTTGTCTGAGCCTCGGTTCCTTCGTCTGCACGTGCGGGACCACGATGACCGATGTGCGTTTGAGCTCTGACATTCCGAGATTTTTTGCTCCCAGTTCTTTATAAGGCGCCTGGGCACTTCCTGGTGAGCAGGAAGTGTGGCCGCAGAGGTTCTCATTGTCCCGTAGCGGGTGGCCGGACTGGGTCAGGAAAGGGGCCTCTGAAAGCTGAGGACGGGGAGGACCCAAAGCATGGCGTGTCCTCCCCAGGCCAGGGAGCAGCCCGGTGTCAGCCTGAGATCTGCGGACAGCTCAGCTAGACGTTAAGTCCTAATTGGGAAAGTGGGCACCGTCCAGTCCTGAGCTGCATGAGCCCACCCCGTCCCACTCAAAGAAGACTCGCCCTCCCTCATGGGGCACCTGCCACTGCTGCCGTGGCTGCGGGTTCCTTGAGGACAGTCATCGCGCCTTAGTCCACCTGGTGCCTTCAGAGGGCCTGCTCGCACGGGGCCCCGGGGTGAGCTGAATTCTAACTCACAGGCTCGGACAGTGACGATGTGACGGGGCTGGCTGGCGTCGGGGCTCAGGTAGGAGAGGTGGTAAAACAGCGCTGCACAATTAGATTTGGAGAGAGTCTCAAATGCCACGGTAAGGTGCTGGGGCTGTAAGCTACCTTTATAGCTGGTACTAAATAATAAGATTTTCAGAGGACACACTTGTGTAACCAAAGGGCATTCAGTCTCTGCTGGTCCAGGCCAATGACAGATGACCCGACACCAGGGGACCTGTGCGAGCAAAACACATTACGCCCTGGAGACAGCTTGGGAAGCCTGCAACGTTCGCGTTTGCTGTTGGTGGCCTCCCAGGAATAATCAGTTACACATTTAGGCTCATTCCCCACAGGTGTGGACAGCAAGGGGTGGGGGTGAGGACACGTCATGGTAGGGGTGTAGAGAGTTCCGGGGGGGCCAGAACCATCTCAGCACGGGGCCCCCCTCCTTACACACACACACACACACACACACACACACACACACACACACAGCCTCTCTCATCCCGAACCTCAGCGGGACCCGGGGTCTGCATAGGCTGTGGATCACTCCCCCAAGCCAGCGTCTCCCTTATGTCCCAAACCAGACTCTCTCGTTCTCCCTCGGCCCTGCCCCTGCCCCTGCCCCTGCCGGACGCATTTGGGCCGTTCTTTCTCTAAAAGGCACCCATACCTGGAACTCCAGGCCTGGACACTGACAGGTATCTCCACCTGCGGTTGCTGCCCTCCTCCACACAGTTCCCCAGCCTCGCTGACTTCGCCGTCACCATCCTGTCCTGTCCTTGATAAGGTCTCTGACAGCTCCATGCTCTTACTTTCACGGAGGGTCCTCTGAACAACTGAGGTGGGGAGGCGTGGGCATGCTTCAGAGAGAGAGAGAGAGTGCACTGCGCTCCTTGTCTCAAGGGTTTTTATCTGTTTTCTGAAGGTAGGGATTGTAGGCGAGGGTCTCAATAGAATATGCATCAGTTTTCCAGGTGTGTCCTTTCAGGGTCCTGGTCTCCACTGACTGGTCAGCACCAGGGCAGGGGTCATTAGTCACTGCAGCTGGTCCTGACGTCAGCAACTGCGTCCTTTTGTCTGGTTTTGCAGCTTTTCTGCGCCTGGAGCTGACATATCAGGGAGGCCCGGGTGTTATCTCTAGTGCGACCAAAACTCTGTCTCTGTGGTCAGCAGATCGGAAGCTTTGTTCTGCAGATTGTATGATGCTGATCAGAAGCTACTGTCCTGAAGGCTTGAGGCTTAAAGGGAAGGGTCCTGCGAGGGCTCGTAGGGCAGTCATAGGTGGCTGTCTGGCGATCCCCGGTTCCTCTGAGGAGGGGGTCTAAGCCGCAGGACTAGGGACATGCTACGGGAGGAAAAGTCACCCTGCGGGTAAGGTCCCACCCCGCCGTTGTCCTTTGCTAGGCCTCCCCGGGCCTTCTGCGCTGGTGACCGCCTTGCCCACCGGCCTTGCCCTGCCCTCACCTGTGTGCCTGCCAAGTGCGGAACCTGTACTTTGTGAACCTCGCTGCTTCTCGGGAGGCTGAGGAAAAATCAGAGTCAGCTTCGCTCAAACCGTTGAGTAAATAAAACAGGTGCACGTGGACGTGGTAAAACCCCCAAGCGCTAAAGACTGAGAAAACTGGACCAGCCTTTGGCCTCATCCTTGCACGGGGTTCCAGGCTGACGTTCTCAATGGTACCTGGAAAGTGGTATTTTCTGTGAATCATTCTAATTTCAGTCTTTATGAGCAGGAAGGGGCGGGGCGCGCTGGGGAGGGAATCAGGGCTTGTCTTCCGAGAGGCTCGTTTCGTTCCACCCGCACGGACCACAGCGGCGGGCGCCCTTCGCGGATCCGGCGACCGTGCGCGTGGCGTCTGCAGACAAGGGACCCACGTTCCGCAGGCAGCTCTATCAGGGTGCTTGTGAGACACGAGTCACCGAGGTGGGGTGTGGGTTTGTCTCCCAGTCACAGAGTTGGAAATCCTCTTCGGAAAGTGTCGCTATGCCTGAAGCCCACCTTACAGAGGGTGGGGGGAGGGGCCGGGGGAGGCGGCCACCAGGAGGGGTGGAGAGCCGGGCGGAGGCAGGGGGTCCAGTGGCATCTGTGTTTCAGGAAGATTCTTTGCAAAGGGTGAATCACAGGGTTCCTTTTAAACAGAAAGTTTCATGCATTTTGAAAGAGGATCGGATTTATGAGAAACTTTTCAGCAGCACAGCTGCTGGGCAGAGCAAGCGCTTTATCCCGACTTGAAATCCATTCTGGGAGTCAGGTGCCCAGGTGTCGGGGGGAGTGATAAAAGTCCTTGAGGTTTGCACTGACGAGCGATTGCAGCTCGCGCAGCCCGGGGCCTCCGCGCTGGGCCCTGGGCCCGCGTGGCTCTGCAGTAAATGTGCGTGGATGGGCCGCGCGCTGGAGTATTGATCCCTTTCGGTCCCCGTTTGGCTTTTGCTGTGAAGGCCTCTGTACTTAACAGCGTTAGGTAGAGTCAAGCTGGCTCTCACAGGAGCCCCTGTCGGAATGTTCCAGATCATACGGCACAGATCGTCTTCTCAGTGGGTTCTGGGGAGGGCCCGGCCCGCACCCCACTGCCAGGAGCTGACCCGGGGACCTCCGCGTGCCCGCCGGTCCATGCGTCTGTCCATCCGAGCGGGGAAGCGCGCAAGGGGAGGAGCTGCCGGCTTTGCCTGGGAAACAAACCTCGGGGTTCCTCTGAAGCCCCTCCCCCTCCCACCCAGGCTGCCAATAGGCATCGCCCTCACACTTGTCCCACACCTTCGCTGTTTTATTATCACCTCTGCCTTGCAGACATTCCGCCAAGCCCCAGGTCCTCAGAGACCCGCTTCCCCGCGCCCTGCTACGGCGGCACCGCGGCAGAGTGTCGGCTTGCGGGCTCCTCGGGAGCGAGACCGCCCCCCGCCGGGCCACGCGGCCGGACCAGGCTAAGGGAGCCACGAAAGGCCTTTCAGGCCACGAAAGGCCTGTGGGTCCACAGGCTCTGAGACCCACTGTGAATACTGGCCACGGCAGCCGTCCTGGAGCGGGCAGCGCGAGGTCCTAAAGAAGGACTATCCTCAGAGGGCGGAGGGTTAGAAGTTTGGTCGTTTCCATGCGAAGGTTTCCCGAGTGTCGGAGAGCCTCCCCAGGGAGGTGAGCTTTGAGCAGAGGTGAAGCGGGTGGGGGAGGGGGAGGACGAGGCAGGCAGGGGCAGCAGCAGAGGGGCCACCGCGAGGACAGGCGTGGGCGAGGACACCCAAAATGAGCAGGGAGGTGCTGGGCGGGGCTACAGATGGGACTGTGAGGACGCAGGGAAGGGGGCAGCCGTCGGAGGGCTCTGGGTGAGGATGCGATCTGTTCCTCCTGCCATCTTAGCGGGACCGCTTTGCCTGCTGAGCTGAGGGCGGGCGGACCCGCTGGAAGGCTATTGCGTGGACCGCCCCAGCCATTTCTCCCCCTCCACCCTCCCAGCCCCACGGACATGGGTCCCAGGGCCCTCCGCTGACCCACAGAGGCAGGCCTGCCTGACCTGCCCTTCCCACGGGCACGTCCCTCCCCTCCTCTGGGACCTCTCCCAGGGCAGCCACCCTGAGACGCCACGGGACTTGGGGCTGGGACTCGGGGCTGGCTAGCCGAGCCTGCGGAGCTCCTGAAGACAGACGCGCGCCTCGCGTGTTCCCAGAGCAGCGAGCAGGCCCCGTGCCGGCGCAGAGAGGCAAGGGGCCCGTGGCAGTAGAAGAAGAGAGGCGCCGCATCGTGGGGCTCTGGCTGGCTGGGGCAGCAGCTTAGGACTTGACTCTGGGTCACGCGGCGAGCCCGGGGGGCTGAGCAGAGGGGTGACGGGCTCTGGCTTTCTTTTTTGGAAATTACACACCGACTGCCAGGGGAGTTGGCTGGCAGCCGGAAGGCCAGCTCGGAGGCAGTGACAGCCAGTCCTACAGGAGGTGACGGTGGCCAGGAGGTGGCGAGGCACTGGAGGGCCGGCAGGGTGTCGGACGAGAGAGAAAAACAGAGATGATGCCAAGTCTTGGGGCCCAAGTCACTGGTCACATGTGAACACTGGGCGAGGAGGCTGGAGCTAAGGCCAGTTTAGGGGGAGGATTGGGGCTAGACTGGAGCCGGGGGTGTGCCTGCTCGGGGTGTGCCTGCGCGGCGTGTGATTCGGGCTCCAGGTGGCTGTCGCGTGGACGAGTGGGGTGTGAGAGGGAGTCTGTGTGGGAGGTATACATAGTTCACAGACTATTCTATCAGACTATAGAATTAGGTAATTCTGAAAAAACAAAACTGGAAAAGACAGGAGCTCTGGCAGTTTCTCAGCTGCAGTAGCATCAGGGATTGTCCCCAAAATAAAATGAAGGTGTTCTGAACATACAAGGAGTGAACGAGGCCGGGCACAAGGGATGACCAGAGGCACCCACGTCGGGGCCACGTGCCCGGGGTCTCGGACGGTGGTTCGGCAAGCTCTCTGCCGGTGTCTGGGGAGGGTGAGTGATGTTCCCGGCAGCCGGCTTCCCCGTCCACCCCGAAAACTGTTTGCGTCGGGGAGGAGAGTGATGGCGTGCTTCGGCTATCTTACTAAACATGGCTTATCTCCTAAAAGCAGTCAGTGGAGTATTTAATCAAAGACAGGACAGATGTGATTTGCAACCTGCAAAAGTCACTTTTCATCCTGCTTTCTCTCTCTCAGAGAGAAACACCCCCTCACTCTGACCTGAGTCCTGAACAAAAGTGATGTCCTAATGCAGGACGTTGAAGCCAGGGGTCCTCACACCCTACCCCTTGTCCTCCGTCTCTGGAACTTCAAATATGGAAAGAAAGGGAGAACCTAAACTGGCCAGCCAAGAAAGCCCATAGTGACCCTAACCCTACTTCGATGGGGAGGGGAAATTTTAAAATGCAGAGAATTCGAATTGCTGCTTTTCCCACCTCGGGACTTCCCGCTGCAGGTCACCCTGCATTGAACAGACAGCTTCTACTTCTCTTGTGTTTTCAAGAGATAATAGCTTTGAGTTCTTGAAGGAAAATAACCAGTAAGTTTTGGCTTCTGCGCCTTCTATTTCTGCCCACAGATATCCCAGGAAATTGGACAATCTGGACAAAGTGGATAAATTCCTAGACACATACTATCTTCCAAAATTGAATCAGGAAGAATCAGAAAGTATGAATCGACAAATTACAACTAATGAAATGGAAGGCAGTAATAAAAAAAAGTCCTAACAAACAAAAGTCCTGGACCGAACAGCTTCACAGGTGAATTTTACCAAACACTGAAAGAAGAACTAACGTCTATCCTTCTCAAACTATTCTAAAAAAGTTAAGAGGGAATTTGGAAGGCTCCCAAGCTCATTTTCTGAGGCCAGCATTATCCTAATTACTAAACCAGATAAAGACACTGCAAAGAGAGAAAATTACAGGCCAATATCCCTGATTAACACAGATGCTGAAATGCTCAACAAAATATTAGCAAACTGGATCCAGCAGTACATTAAGAAGATCATACACCACAATCAAGTGGGATTTATTCCTGGGATGCAAGGTGGGTATAGTAACCACAAATCAATCAATGTGATGCACCATATAAACAAAATGAAGGATAAAATCCACATGATCATATCAATAGATGCAAGAAAAACCTTTGATAAAATCCAGTGCCCATTTATGATAAAAAACTTTCAGCAAAGTGGGAATAGAGGGAACATAACATCATAAAAACCATATATGATAAACCCACAGTCAACATCATACTCAATGGGCAAAAACTAAAAGCGTTTTCCCTAAGATCAGGAACAAGACAGGGATGTCCGCTTTCACCACTCTTATTCCACATAGTACCAGAAGTCCTAGCCATCAGATGAGAAGAAATAAAAGGCACCCAAATTGGAAAGGAGGAAGTAAAACTGCCTCCGTTTGCAGATGACACGATGCTATGTAGAGAATCCTAAAGATTCCACTGAGAAACTACTAGAACTGATGAATGAATTCGGTAAAGTAGCAGGATGCAAACTAAATATCCAGAAATCACTTGCATTTTTGTACACCACTAATGAACTATCAGAAAGAGAAATTAAGATAATCCCATTTTACTATTGCAGCTAAATAAATAAATAAACAAACAAACAAACAAATAAATAAAGTACCTAGGAATAAATTTAGCCAAGGAGGTAGAACACCCATACCTGTAAAATTGTAAGACTCTGCAGAAAGAAATGGAATATACAAATGGGTGGAAGCATATACCATGTTCACGGATAGGAAGAGTAAACATCATTAAAATGTCCATACTACCCAAAGCAGTTCCTCTCAAGATACCCATAGCATGGTTCACAGAACTAGAACAAATACTCCAAAAATTTATATGGAACTATAAAAGACCCCGCATAGCCACAGCAATCTTGAGAAAGAAGAGCAAAGTTGGAGGAATCACTCTCCCTGATATCTAACTACACTGCAAGGCTATAGTAATCAAAACAGCATGGTACCAGCATAAAAACAGACACATAGATCGATGGAACAGGACAGAGAGCCCAGAAATAAACCGATGCCTTTATGGTCAGTTAATATTTGACAAGGAGGCAAGAATATACAGTAAGGTAAAGATAGTCTGTTTGATAAATGGTGTTGGGAAAATTGGACAGATACATGTAAAAAAAAATGAAACTAGACCACCTTCTTACACCACATACAAGAATAAACTCAAGATGGATTAAAGGATTAAAAAGACTGAAAACCATAAAAACCCTAGAAGAAAACATAGGCAGTAAAATCTTGGACATTTTTGGTAGCAATATTTTTTCTAATACAGCATCTTGGGCAAGGGACACAAAAGAAAAAATAAACACATGGGACCACATAAAAAGCTTTTGTACAGCAAAAGAAGCCCATCAACAAAATGAAAAAACAATCCACTAAACGGGAGAACATATTTGCAATGATATACCTAATCAGGGGTTAATATCCAAAATTTATAAAGAACTTATATAACTCAACACCAAAAAACAAACAAA
>PVJD01017164.1:0-11532 GCA_004026545.1 Mormoops blainvillei
GAAAAACTGGAACAACTGTAACAGCATAAATAATAAAATATAATTTTAAAAAAGAAAGAAAATACCAACAGATTGACAACAATTGTCCGTGAAAGATGGGATAATAGATTTTCCTTGTATATTTCTGTATTTCCTGTGTTCAGAAATGAGTATGAATTATATTTATAATGAAAAAAGCAAAACAAAACAACATAACATAAACAAAGAGGAACAATCAGGCAGGAAACACCAACAATTTCAGCAGAAGCAAAAGACTGAGAATAAAGGCTGATTAGATTTGATTGTTAGAAGGCCAAGAAAACAAGCAGATAAGAGTATCTTGGTGAATTTTAGCTAGATTTAGGATACTAAGAAAATCCTGTTGAAGTGTCAGGGTTTCTGAAACATGCGTATGCACGATATCATGCAGGCTTCCTGAATAACCCTGTAACCCTATATAGCAGCAGTCCCCAACCTTTTTGGCACCAGGGACCAATTTCATGAAAGACAATTCTTTCCATGAATGGGGGCAGGGCGGGGAGGGGATGCTTTTGGGATGATGCAAGTGCATTACATTTCTTATGTATTTTATTTCTATTATTATTACATTGTAATATATATTGAAATAATTATACAACTCACCATAATGCGGGATCAGTGGGAGCCCTGAGCTTGTTTTCCTGCAACTAGATGGTCCCATCCGGGTGTTATAGGAGACAGTGACACAATAAGTGTGTTGCTTATATCCAGCCTACTCCGTAATCTCATTTTGGTTGCTGTCACTGCTTCACAAAGATAGGATGTTGGAAACAGAAGCAGGCTCTTCCGTGCTTTTTTGGCAATCTGAGGATACTCCACCTTGACTTTAATCCTGAACGTATGGAGACTTCAAGTTGTCTCAAACACACTTTTAAGACCACTGTCATTTGCAATCTCAAGCAGTTGATCCTCTTCTAGCACAGACAAAGTCGATTCACCCAGCTTATTCACAGATGGGTCGCAGATCCATTCCTTCCCAGTTCACAGTCTTTTGTGGTTGGGAAGTAGTGCTCAAACTCTTTTGAAAGCTCAGATAGGTGATCATGCACCAGTTGGGAGAAAGAAGGCCCTGGTTCATTCTCTTTCAAAATCTCTGCTAATGTTTGAAACATGTCAAAAACCCTAATGTTCACTCATCACCCCCATGATTCCATTTTGGCTTTTAACGCAACCACTTTATATGCTGACTTGAACACAGTTGTCATTGCTCCCTGAAGTGACAGATTGAGTTCGTTGAGCAGGTTGAATATATCACACAAATAAACAAGTTTTGTGACCCATTCTGCGTCACTGAAATGTGCTGCCAGAGATGACTGTTTTTCTAAAAGAAATCTCTGGAGTGACTCCCATAACAGAAAAACTCTGGCCAGTGATCTACCTTTAGAAAGCCATCTCACTTCTGTGTGTAGGAGAATATGTGTGTGCTCTGCATCCATCTCCTCACAGAGATGTGCAATCAGATGTGAGTTAAGGGCATGTACTTTAATGTGGTTGATAATTTTAATCACATCCTGCAAAATGTTGTGAAGTTCAGGTGACATTTTTCGGCTAGCCAGCATTTCTCTATGGATGACACAGTGCATAGACTCACATTCATAAGTGACCTCTTTGACACGAGTAGTGAAACCAGAAAGCCATCCAGTCATGGCAGCCCCTCCGTCCATGTATATACCGACACAGAATAATCAATTCAGTTTTCCTGATATGTAATCATTCAAAGACTTGAATCGTTCTGCAGCTGTGGTGTTAGTTGGCAACATAACTACCCATAACATATCCTCATGCACATCCTCCTGAAAAATATATTGCACAAAAACAGGCATTGTTGCCTTGTTGTCAACATTGGTAGATTCATCAACCTGGATTGCATACCATGGTGACTCATTAATCCTCTCTAACAATTGTGCCTCAATATCCTCTAATATTTCATCAGTTCTTCTGGTTATGGTGCCAGCTGAAGGAGGAACGCATGCCACCTTTTGAACTGCAGCCTCTTCTAAATGTTCACAACAGGTGTCCTTAGCAGCAGGCAGGATCACCTCTTCACCAACAGTAAAAGGCTCCTCAGCTTTAGCAATGTGGTTAGCCACTAAGGCTGATGCTCTCAGTGCAGACACATTTGATGAAGCGGTGGCCTTAAAAAATTGCTTCTGTTTTTTGTGTGCACTTTTTTTTTGGAAAAACTCCAAAGGCTTGTCTTTTAATGCAGGGTGCTTGGTTTCTATGTAGCAAAGCAGTTTTGAAGGTTTCATGACTTTGCTTGATAGCCAATTGCCACATATTATACAAAGTAGGCTTGGAGAATGTGAATCCCCTGTTGCAATGAATCTGACATTTAAGGAGGACTCTTGATATTTTCTTTTAAATGCAGCTTTTTCTTTGTTGTCAGTCTTGGAGTCTTCTGCTGTGTCATCATTGGATCTTTCCCCCTTTTCAAAGAAGCTCTCCAGCGATGTTTGTATTTTACTCATTTTGGCTAGGGTTAGGTTGTGGGCTTAACAAAACTGTGACTGAGACGAGTGTGCAGCGAGGGAAAGAGGCACAGATGGAAGTGGTAAATAAAACAATGGCCAGGCCATGCACAGACTAAAGTAAGTGTTGGATTCTGACTGAAAGCCTACCACCAGATGCAGCTGTAACAATTGAAGTACAACTCACTTCCCACTATAAAGCCTACCAGCAGATACAGCTTGTCACTGGCCACTCACTGATAGGCTTTTGATATGAGCCTGCAAGTGGTTGGTTTATAATGGTCTCTGTGCAGTCAGTTCTCTCTGCTAATGGTGATCTGTGTCTGCAGCCACTCCCTAGCACTAGCATCACCGCCTCAGCTCCACCTCAGGTCATCAGGCATTAGATTCTCATGAGAAGTGCACAACCTAGATCCCTCACATGTGCAGTTCATAGTAGGGTTCGCGCTCCTATGAGAATGTAATGCCACCGCTGATCTGACAGAAGGCAGAGCTCAAGGGGTAATGCGAACAGTGAGGAGCAGCCATAAATACAGATGAAGCTTCACTTGCTTGCCCACTGCTCATGTCCTGCTGTGCAACCTGGTTCCTAACAGACCATGGACCACTACTGGTCTATGGCCCAGGGATTGGGGACCCCTGCTTTATAGTGAACTTGTTTTTTCCCTCACCCAATCTAAATGAAGTTTCTGTTTCAGGTATACAGAGGAGAGGGTTGTGGTAAGCATCCAGAGGGCCAGGGCAGAGCATGAATAATGAACAATGTGGAAATGGAAGACTTCTTTCTGACCTTGTACTTTCACAATGAACTTGCAGCTGGCCCGGTTGTAGGCTCGGTCATAGGCAGTGTAACGAATCACATGCTCTCCTTCAGGAAAGTGAGAGCCAGGCTCAGGGCCCCGAAGTGTCACCCTACACGGAACAGAGTGAAAGAACAACTGAGGAAAGACATCCTTAGGATCAGGGTCTGGGGCTCATCATCACTGTAGTCTCAGCCCAAGAGCCTGGAGAAGGTATTGGGAAGCATAAGGGGTATCCATTACTCACCTGGTGATGGTACCATCAGCAGAATCTTTCACCAAAGGCGGGTTCCAGGATACTCGAGCAGTCAGTTTCTCAGGCTCTGCCATCTTCTCACGTGAGTGGGGACAATGAATCTTGGGGGGATCTATGTCTGCCAAGGTCAGAAATCAGGTGCTGACTCATGGGTCCCCTGCTTTCCCTGGAGGGAACCCATAGAGGCAATACCACACCAGTGGGTTGGTAAAATATACACTATCTAGTCAAGATGCTCAAGAAAGCCCAGCTGTGGGGGTAGTGATCACTTTTTTAAGCATGTGCCCAGAGTGCCATCCTCATAGCAAGCACGAATGCCTTCTGCAGTAAGGATTCCACATCCTTTGTGGACACAATACGAGGGTGACTCTTTGCAGCAGGACAACTGGGAATAACCAACATTTACCTACACATACAGGCTCGCCTCCACTCCATTGCCCATCTTCCATGCAGATTCTGCTGCGGTCACCTTCCAGGTGGTAGCCACTGGAACAGCTGTAGTCACAGCGGGAGTCAAGAAGCACCCCATTTGTGCAGGTGTAGGTGCCACTCGTAATGAATGGCAATGTGTGGCATCTTATCTCTAAGAGAAAACCAAGTGGTAAGCTCAGTGGACTGTGAGACTGAGCTAAATGGCGGGACATCTAGCATGGGGAGAACCACATTAGAGATAACATAATACAAAAACCCTACCCCAAACTACCCTTACATTTCTGTGCCTAGTTGCCTCTCTTTCCTAATTGCCTTCTTATTTTTATATTATAAGATACAGTAGTGGTGGAAAGAGGGGTTCTCAAAGAAGTAAATGACTTGTCCAAGTGCATGGACTTGAGAATCACACCTGAGTATGGATCCTAGCTCCACCCCTTGCAAGCTCTCTGACTTGAGCAAGTTACATAATCTCTCAGACGCCCAGTGTTTTCACCACTAAAATATGGATATGTCATAGAACTGTTTGCAGATTAAAAGGGGCAATGCATACAAGCCTCTGGCCTCATTTAGGGCCTCAGCTGCTAATAGTTTTCATCTCTTTTTCCTCAAATGTTAGATATCCTTGAATAAACTCAGAACTCCTTTTTTAGTATTATTTTGGTATTGTCACAAGCACTCCTCAGCTGAGGTTCACTTACATGTGAAAGTAGGCTGGCCCTCTACCAGATGAGAGTATAAGTCAGGCCAGTGCCTGGAGGGCCAACTTTGGTGGTATTTGATGAAAGAAGAATCCATGTGCTTTCGATACTACATATGCCAGAAGCGGAGACTGCTACCATGAGTTGATTGTGATCCTGTGCTTTCCAAAGTCTATTTTGAAATATCTGATACTTGAAAGAAGTGGGCAAGCCATACATTCCTTTGCATTGTCTGCGTTCTAACCCTGCATAAATTCAATTAGTGGAGCTTTGCATAAGGATTCTATAAGCTATGTTCATTTCACTTCAAGGTCAAACCAAACTTGAAGATTATTGCATTTTATGTTTTCCAGCATCCTTTATGCAAAAATTAACTCCTTGAAGTCAGTGCCAAGAAGAAACGTTTGTTTTTTCAGGTGAATTTGTTTTCTTAGTATTATATGACAGTGAAAATAATACATCCAAAGTATCTGCCTTTTTGTCTCTTATGAGAAAGGGCAAAGCCAGATTCGCTATTCAAAAACAGTAATTAACTCATTCTAGGCACCTAGAAATATGTACATCTTCATTGTTTTAACTGGTTTTATGTTCATTTATAGAATTATACTATTTAATTTTATGAGGCCAATTCAAATTTCTTTTGGAAACAATGGGGTCTAAGTACTAAAACAAATTAATTATAGTCATTTAGAGGGGCATGGTGACTTCCTTATTTCTGGCTATCAAGTTTCTCTTCTCCCCTCCAGCATCTTTTCTGACCAACCCAATTTCTCTCTGAATGCTCAGCACTCTGTGTGTGATCACACACCATTCATGTGCACATATTTGTGTTTTTATCCCATTAGTCTACAAACTGCCTCATGGTAATTGGGGAATTGAGTAAGCTTCTGAAGACACCAATACAGATCCCTGCACACATGAGTGTCCTACAAATGGCATTCAGAGATGGACATATGGACAGACAAAGCTCATCTGCTAAAAAAAAAAGGAGGTAGGCTGTAGATCTTGAATATGAGATGGGGATTTGGGAGCTGAGGGGCACATGACTTGGAATGCATGTATTAGCATCCCGGCATTCTAGCCTAAGGATTCTTTCAGACATTCTGAAGAATATTAAGAATAACAGATGTCTCACAGTTTCACTGCCAAGGCCTTCTAAGGCCCTAGGCCAGGAAATGTTGCAGTTTGCCACCAGTTGGAAAGAGGCTGAGATCATACTTCCTTGAGTGTTCCAGAAGAAGGCCCAGGTCTACATCAGGCCCCAAACCCAAGTCTTACAAGCACTCCTCAGCCTCCAAGCCAGAAAGGCTGGTTGCTACTTAAGTGCCCTTATTACTTGGACAATAACCACAGGGAGAAGAAATGAGCTAGAGTGTTAGGATGGGGAAAGGCTATTTTGGGTGCCTGTGGAAAGTTCTCAATTTGCACTCTACATAAGGTATAGTAAAACCTCCAGGCATATACCCTCAGTGGCTGGCTGGCTGACCTCTCTCACATACACGTATCAGCATCTGCACACACACCACTTACGCCTGCAGTAGGCAGTTCCAGACCAGCGACGGCTTAGCAGGCATTGCACCGACCTTCGTCCAATGAGTCGAAAGCCCCGGTCACAGGAGATATCACAACGAGTGCCCAGGCTGCTGTGATAATTTCCTCCCCTTGGTGAGTAGCATGTGGCTTCCCCATCTTGGATGTTTAATGTATAACACCATCGGGGGGCTGTAGCAATAGAAGAAAAGTAAGCTAGAAGTACAATAATTAAAACTGTACTGATGGAAGGTCAGACACATAGATCAATGGAACAGAAAAGAGAGCCCAGAAATAGACCAATACAAGTATGTTGAAATGATTTGTTGGCAAAGATGCAAAAGCAACTCAATGGAAGATAGATAGCCATTTGAACAAATGTTGCTGGAGCAATTGAACTTCCATAGTTAAAAAAGAATAATCACAAGAAGAAGTAGGAGGAGGAGAAAGGGGGAAAGGGAAGGGGAGTAGAGGGAGGAGGACAGGGGAAAGGAAGGAGGAGGAAAGAAAAGAATCCTGATTAAGTCTTACACGTTATGTAAAATTTAATTCAAAATATACATGGATTTCATTGTAAAAAGTAAAATTATAAAACTTTTAGGAAAAAGGTAGGAAAAAATCTCTGGGATCTAGAGCTAACACATCTTAGACGTGACACCACAAGCACAATTAATGAAAAAAATCAATAAATTGAACCTCATCAAAATTAAAAACTTTTGTTCTGTGTAAAACACTGTTAATAGACAAAAGACCAACCACTAACTGGGACAAAATATTTGCAAACCACACAACCAATGTAAGGACAATATCCAGAATATATGAAGAACTCTCAAAACTTAACAGTAAAAAGCAAACAATTCATTTAGAATATGGGCAAAAGACATAAACAGACATATCACTGAAGAGGATATACTGATGGCAAATAAGCACATAAAAAGGTGGTCAGTTTCATAAATCACTACAGAAATGTAAATTAAAACTGCAACAAGATACCATTATATACCCATTAAAGATGTTTAATCTTAAAAAAAAAACAACTGGCAAAACCAAGTGTTGGTGAGGATGGAGAGAAACTGGAACTTTTATACATTCTTGGGGGAGATACAATATGAGACAGCCACTTTGGAAAATATTTTGTTCGTTTCTTATAAAGGTAGACATACACTTGCCATGAAACTCTGCAATCCTACTTTAGGTACTTACCCAAGTGAAATGAAAGCCTGTTTTCATACAAAATCCTGTATAAAAATGCTTAAAGTATCTCTATTCATAATTGCCAAAGCTGGCAACAATTCAAATATCCTCTCTGGGCGAATGGTTAAACTCAATGTTGTTTATTCATACAAAAGAAGGAAGTGTTAATACATGCACCAACATGGATGAACCTCCAATGCAGCTTGTGAAGTGAAACAGGCCAAACTCAAAAGACTGCATAATGTAGGATTCCTTTTATACAACATTCTGGATAAGGCAAAAATATAGGGAGAAATTGATGATGTCCAGGGATCAGGAATAGAGGTCTGGGATAACCTCAAAGAGACAGCCCTGGGCAAGTTCTTGATGTGATAGAGCTGTTTGGTACTGTGGTGGTGGTTATATGACTATGCATTTGTCAAAACTCATAGAACTCTGCACCAAAAAGAGTGAAAATCAAAGTAGGTAAACTTAAAATAATTTTTAAATGATAGAAAGATGGAGGCTAGAGAGAGGAAGGGAATGCAATATCAAAGAAGACTGCTTAAGAATGAAAGCCCAATCTCGGTTCAGTATTGACAGTAATTAGGTCATTAAATCATAAAAGCATCATAAAATGGCATCATTGGCTACACAATAGGAATGATTCTTCAGTGGGCTCAAATTTTAAAGGGACACCTATAAACAGGCACCAAGGATACATACACAGGATGACACAGGTCTGTTAGTCTGAGGTCAGGAATGCTAAAGCCTCATGTGAGCTCATTTAATCCCTAAATCCTAAAGGACAAAAACAAGGAGGCTTTCAAAAAAAAAAAAAAAAAGCACATCAGGAGTTAAAGAAAGAAGGAAAGACTGGAGCCTCTGCTTGGAGGCAGCTGAAGAATGAAGACAGATGACAGTGAGAAAACTATCCTTCAAGCACCAGCACACTTGTTTGTGGCTTTTAACATTAGTTTTGAGCTTGTGGTTGTGACACAAGGCTGCCATCTGGAGACACCATCTCCAAATTACATAAAGTCTCAAGCACTACAGTTGTAGAGCTATTAATTATGTGATCACAACATATATCAGAAATGCTTTATATGGGAGCCTGGGACCTCAACAATCACTCCCATCCTATTTCTCTCCCACATCCTGTCAAGGAAAATACACATCAGATTAGAATAAATAGAACAAGCAAACATAGTAAAAGGAAATGTAGAGCTAAGGATAAATACCGAGATAGTGAGAGGGAGCCTAGTTATTGTAAATAAGTTCAAATTTGTTGGTCCAGAGGAATCCTGCTATAAAGGAAACCTATTAGGAAGCTGGAAAAGAACAAAAATGTTATCCTAATTTTCTTTTTTCCCCAGATTTATTGAGGTATAATTGACAAATAAAACTGTATATATTTAAGTTGTACAACAGGATTTTTTCAATTATATTTGACATTTACTATAGTTTTATATTAATTTGAGGTGTATGGCACAGTAGTTAGACATATATATAATTTATGAAGTGATCTTCCCGATGTCTCTAGTAACTCCCTGGTACAATACATGCAGTATTATTAAATATAGTCACCATACTGTACATTAGATCCCGAGAAGGCAAAATAAGGCAGCCTCTGGATACCATAGCCTGGTGAGATCGACTGCGTAGATATTGGTATTCTGCAGTATTTAAACACAGGCTTAAGAGCAGTTAGAAAGAGAAGTGCTGATCTCCAGGTGTCCTCCAGAACAAGTCATTCAAGACCGACCTCATTTCCTTTTTGGGTATGGTCACCAGACTGGTAGAGCAGGAGGAATTTGTGGGTACGCTATGTGGAAATAAGTGAGGCATGTGACAATGCCTTCATGTAACTGATGTGGATGAGATGCAAAAAATATAGGAAAGATGACAATACGGTTATGAAGATTCCTAACTGGCTGAACAACTGTACCCAAAGAATGCTGATGGAAAACTGAAACTCAGACTGTGGCTAAATACTGAACGGTGAAAATGTCTGGCAGGAAATGTGCTAGGCATTACTGTGTACTGGGCACCATGCTTTATATTTTCATTTTCACATCCATCACCTCAAATAGTCCTCCCAACAGCCCTGTATAGTAGGCAGGTGTTTATCCCTATCTTGCAGGTGAGGAACTAACCTGCCTATGGTCCCTCAGCAAGTAAGGGGCAGAGATTTGAACCCAAGCTTTGTCTGGCTCTAAACCCTTATTTTTTTTCTAACCACAGTATGTACCTCTGTAGCATGTTAGGTTGCTATTTTGAAGTGTACCTTTACATTTTCAAATAGGTAATATAGCCCCGTGGTTCCAAATCCAAAAAGCATAAACCGTTACATAGTAAAGTCTACCTCCCACCCCTGGTCTGACACATACTGCGACTTGGTCCCCTCATAAAGAACCACTATTAATAGTTTACGCATATAAAGCAAATAAAGCAAGTATTGCTAGAGAATCTTATATTCCCTCTTTCTTAACATTTAGAATAACATATTATGCCCACTGTTCCCACCCATGCTTTTTTAAATAAACTTAATGGGTTTTAGAGATCTTCCCATATTACGACAAGCATGCAGTTTACTTAAATGAAATAACATAAAATACATAGCACAGCAACTGGCACATAAAAGTGTTTGGGGTAAAGGAACTACAAGGTGGAAGAGTTGGGACTTGAACTCAGGCCCATGACCTCTGACCTGTACAGCTAGTCACCTGTCACTTCTCAGGGGTTATAAAGGAAACAAAGTGCTTACAAAAGAGTTAAAAGGGCCTTCTCTGTGAATATCTTCAGATAACCCTGACAGAGTTACTAGCTTGCTTAGGGCTGAAACAATCCTCAGGGAAAGTGGCAGCTCAGAGGACTGACGACAAACCTCAGAGAAGGGTTTCTGACTCAAAGTTGAGTCAGGATAGGGAATGAAAGAAAGTTCAAGATTAATGAAAGTGGCATCGAGCTACAAGGGCAGTAAAATAATGATTTGGTTTTTACTGGTTAAATCTTTTTTTCTTTTTTTTTAAACACTAGGTTACATTTTTAATGAAAGAGATAGAATGAACATGACTTTGGAGTCAGACAGACCTGGGTTTAAATTCCTGCTTGTCACCTCTAAGCTCTGTGATTCTAAATTTAACTTTCCTGAGCTTAGTTTCCTGACCTCTAAAGTGGGGTTAATAAATCAGTTTTATAGTGCTGTTTTGAGAATCAAATGAAATTGTGTGTACACTACATCTAGCCCTAAATCAGTGTCTGGGTTTGAGCATCCCACTTCAAGCAGCAACACCTGAAGACATCATCCCCAAAATTACAGAAAATCTGAAGCTGTGATTATGAGGTCACAAAGACCTTACAAGGGAGGCTGGAACCTCAGGTTGTATTTTCCCAGCCACCCCTCTCCTTGCAACACTGATAACTTCACTCAATTAGTTTTATGCCCAGAGCCAGGCATTTGACCCCAATGCCAAAGGCTGGAATATCGCTTATATTTTTCTATAAGGCTTTATACAGATTATAAAATAACCCAAAGAAGCAGGTTAATATTAATCACAGAATTGCTAGACCGCTTGAAAGTACATTCTCCATCTGCTGCTTCTCCCTATTCAGTCATCCTATTTACAGTTTCCTACAAAGTGGTTTCCGGTCCCAGAATTCCAACCAGCCAGTAAACATATTTTGAGCATTTACTTTTTACATAGCTCTGAGGGGCGTGTCATACATGGCTGTTTCTGTCAAATACTTAAATATTTTGCTGAAGGTAATAAAAAGTAAACCAAAAGGGCAGTATATAATGAATGCAAAATTAGTGCACCAGATAATACATATTTATTTCAGAAGAGGTACATAGTAGTAGTAGTATTCATGACTCAATGAATAGTCAATGAATAAATGAACGAAAGAATGAAGAAATGAGGGAAAGCTCAGTGTGGGCTAATGTAGTCAGGCAACAGAGTCAAATTCTACTAAACTGGGCTGAAACATAAATTTCATGAGTTGCTGGGCAGCGAGACTGAGGCCAAATTCTGGAAGAAATGGTCACAGTGGTCATGAAGAGGGGAAAAACTTGAATCAGAGAATCCACTTAGGAGGCAATTGCCACTATCCATGTGTGAGATAACAGAAGTTTTAATCAATGGATCAATAAA
>PVJD01017165.1:0-18432 GCA_004026545.1 Mormoops blainvillei
ACCACCTTTGTCCAGCTCACTTACTTACCATTTCCTGCCTCCGGTAACCACAAATCTTGATCTCTCTTTCTGTGGGTTTGAGCTTTTGCTTGCATGTTTGTATGTTCCACATACAGTATCAGTCTCTTTCTGACTTATTTCACTAGCATCAGGCCCTCAATATCCAGCCACATTATTAAAAATGGCAGTATTCTTGGAAATAAAGAACAAACTGACAGTGACCAGAGGGGAGGGGATAATGGGGGAAAGAAGAGGAAGTGCAAGCCAAGGAACACAAATTAAGGACTCATAGGCAAGGACAATGGGGGAGGGTGGGGTATTGACTGTGGGAGTTGTGGGGGCAGGGCAGGAGAGAGCAACGAGGAAAAAGGCAGAACAACTGCAGCTGAACAACAGAAAAATAAACAAATAAAACCTAAAAATTTTAAAAAGGTAGGATTTTCTTCTTTTCATGGTCAAATGTTATTCCATTAAATATATATGTATATATATATTTCATTACATATATATCTCATCATACACACACATATATTAAACATTAAACCATAACTTCTTTATCCATTCAACCATCGATGGGCCCAGGCTGTTTCCATGACTTGGCTCTCATAAATAGTGCTGCTTGAACATGGGGGTTCAGACAACTCTTTGACATAGTGTTTTCACTTCCTTCACATGTACACCAAAAACTGGAACTGCTGCATCAATAGTAGTTCTATTTTTAATTTTTTAAATAGCCTCTTTAGTGGTTTCCATAGTGGCTATATTAATACACAATCCCATCAACAGTGCACAAGGGTTCTCTTTTTCTCAATTCCTTGCCAGTATTTGGTATATCTTGTTTTGTTTTAGTTTTTTTCTTTTCTTTTTTTTTTTTCTATTGTCAGTCTAACAAGTGTGAAGTACTTCCTCATTATGGTTTTGATTTGCATTTCCCTGATGACTATGATGTTGATCATCTTTTCGTGTATCTGTTAGCCATTCATCTATCTTCTTTGAAAAAATTATTATTCAGGTCCTTCGACCATTTTTAAATTATACTACTTCTGCATGTATTTTTTGCTGCTGAGTTACATCACTTTTTTACATATTTTGGACATTGACCCCTTATCAGATATATGATTTGCAAAGATTTTCTTTTGTGCAGTATGCTGCCTTTTCATTTTGTTAATGGTGTCCTTTGCTGTACAGAATTCTGTAAGTACGATGTAGTCCCACCTGTTTTTTGTTTAATTATTTGCTTATTATTTCAGAGTCATATTCAAAAACTCATTGGCAAAGAGAATATAAAGATTTTCTCTCTGTTTCCTTTCTAGAAATTTTATAATTCCTCGCCTAACACCTAAGTATTTAATCCATTTTGCATTATAAGTGGTGAAGGTAGGTGTTCAGTTTCATTTTTGTAGATGTGAATATCCAGTATTCCCAGCACCATTTATTGAAGAGGCTGTCTTTTCCTCATTGAGTGTACTTAACTCCCTTGTCAAATATTAGTTGATTGTGAACGTGAGGGTTTATTTCTGTGCTCTTTTATTCTGTTCCATTTGTCTATATGTTTGTTTTTATGTCAGGATGACACTGCTTTGATTACTGTAGCTTTATAATATATCTTGAAATCAGGAAGTGTGATGCCTATATTCTTTGTTCTCAGCATTGCTGTGTTTATTTGTGGTTAACTTGATCTTTTGTGGTTTATATAAATTTTATAATTTTTTTTTACATCTGTAAAATGTACTTTTGAAATCTTGATAGAGATTGTATTAGACATTTTAACAATATCAGTTCTTCCAGTGCATAAACACAGACTAATACCTTTCCTTTTATTTCTGTGTTCTTTGATTCCTTTCACTGTCTTAAAGTTCTCAGTGTATAAGATTTTTGTCTCCTTGGTTAAATTTATTCTTAAGTATTTTATTATTTTTAAGGCTATATTAAGTGGGATGATTTTATTTCTTACTCAAATAGTTCATTGTTAGCATATAGAAAAATTACTAATTTTATATGTTAATTTTGTATCCTGCTCCTTTTATAAATTTGTTGATTAGATCTAACTGTATTTTGGTGTCATCTTTGGGATTTTTGCTACATAAGCATGTCACCTGCAAGTAGAGACAATTTTACTTCTTCCTTTCCAGTTCTGATGTTTTAATTTCTTTTTCTTGGCTAATTACTCTGACTTTCAGTACTATATTGAATAGGAGTAGTGAGAGTGGGCACCCTTGTTTTGCTCCTGATCTTAGAGGAAAAACTTTCAACCTTTCACCATCGAGTATGATGTTAGCTGTTAGCTTTTCATATGTGGTCTTTAATATTGAAATATGTTTTTGTCTTTTATTCCTAATTTGTTGAGTTTTTATCATAAGTAGATAGCTAACTTTGTCAAATGCTTTTTCTGCATCTAGATGATTACCATATGATTTTTTCTTTCATTCTATTAATGTGCTTTATCTCATTTATTGATTAGTATGTGTTCAATGAAACTTGCACCCCTGGGATAATTCCATTTCATCACGGTGATTGATTCTATGAACGTGCTGCTGAATTTGGCCGCTAGTATTTTAGGGAAAATTGTTACATCTATGTTTGTCAGTGATACTGGTCTGTAGTTTTTATTTCTTATAATATACTTTTTCATTGGCATCAGGGTAATGCTGTCCTTGTAAAATAAATTTAGAGTGTTCCCTCTTCTTGGGTTTTTTGGAAGGGATTGAGAAAGATTGGCATTAGTTCTTTTTTAGAAGATTGGTAAAATTTACCAATAAAACCATATGTTGTAGTCTTTATTTTGATTGTTGATTCAATTTTCTTACTAGTAATTGGTCTGTTCAGATATTTATTTCTTCCTGATTCAGTCTTGGTAGGTTGTATGTTTCTAAGATTTTTTTTTTTCATTTCTTCTAGGCTATATAGTTTTTGACAGTTGTGTCTTATGATCTTTTGTATTTTTGTAGTATGAGTTATAATATCTCCTCTTCTTACTTTTGTCAGTTTGGGTCTTCTCTTTTATTTTCCTAGGTTACTCTTGCCAAAGCTTTCTGAATTTTGTTTATCTTTTCAAAGGACCAGCTCAATATTGGTAACTTTTCATAGTTGTTTTCTAATTTATTTGCACTCTAATCTTTATGATTTTCTTCCGCCATTAACTTTGGGTTTAGTTTGCTGTTTTTCTTGTTCTTTGAGGCATAGAGTTTGGTTGCTTATATGTCTTTCTTTTTTCTGAAAATAGGTGTTTATTGCTATGATCTTCCCTTTTAAAATTGCTTTTGCTGCATCCTGTAGGTATTGGTCTGTTGCGTTTTCATTTTCATTTGCCTCAAGATACTTTTTTATCTTCCCTTTAATTTCTTATTTGATTCATTGTTTTTTCAGGAGAGTATGATTTAATTTTCATATATTTTTTAACTTTGCTAGTTTTCCTTCTGTTATTGATTTGTAATTTTATATTATAATGGTCAAAGAAAACACCTGGAATGATTTTGATATTCTTTAATTTGCTAAGTCTTGTTTTGAGACCTAACATATGGTCTGTTCTAGAAAATGTTCCACATGTACTGTAGAAAAATGTGTTTTTTCCTGTTGTCAGATAGCATGTTCTGTATATGCATGTTAGGTTCATTTGGGCTATCTTGTTGTTCAAATCCTCTGTTTCCATATTGACTATCTATCTGGGTGATCTATCCATTGTTGAGCATGGGGTTTTAAAGTCCTCAACTATTGTTATATTGGTATTTATTTCCCCTTTTAGCTATGTTACCAATTGCTGTATATATACATTTAAGTGTCCCAACACTGGATGCATAAATATTTACAATTGTTATGTAGTCTTTATCATTGTCCCTTTTGTCAAGATATAAGGACCTTCTTTGTCTGTTTTTATCTTTTTTGTGTAAGTCTACTTACCATTACCAATAATGTAAATTCAACTGTAATAGTAAATATATAAACAGTTAGGTTCTGAAATATGGCAATGGTGGTATGAATTCACTTAAACTATGGTTTAAAAGTTAAAAAATATAGTAAAAATAACCATAATTATAATAGTATTTTATTGGATACATGATATTAAAAGTGTAAACTATAATATCATTAACCTAAAATGTAAAGGGGAGATGTAAAAGTATAAAATTTAGGAATACTATCAAAGTTTAGTTGTTATCAATTTAAAACAGGGTGTTATAATTTTAAAAAATTCATTCCTTATAATAACCACAAGGAAAAAACCTGTAGTAATTATTTCTAAAAAAATATGTTTAAGAAGTCAAAGTATACTGATATCAAGAGACATCAAAATACACAAAAATACAGTAGGATAAGAGGCAAGGAACAGTAGATCTATAAAAGATCCCTCAAACAACAATATGGCAACAGTAAGTCCTCACCTACCAATAATTATTTTAAACATAAATGGGTTATATTATCTAATCAAAAGACATAGCATGACTGAATGAGCAGATAGGGGAAACCCAAGATCCAAGGATATACTGCCTATGAAAGATTAACTTTAGCCTTGAAGACATACACAGGTGGAGAGTGAAGGGATGGAAAATGACATTTCAAACAAATAGTAACAACAAAGAAACAAACCATGGTCTGATTAATATATATTTATATCAGACAAAAGAGAATTTAAACAGGTCACAAAGTCTACAATGGATATTACACACAGCAGTAGGATGGGCTATGCATTAGATGGCAGCCATTTGTCACTGGAACTGACAATTACTCTAAACATGACTTTGCCTTTCTTGACTGCCAGACATAATTCCTCCAGACACCCAAATCTGTGCTCTTATAGATTGCCTTACTCAGTATCACAATATAAAATACTTTAATTTTTACCAAGGAATACATTTTACTTCCAAAAACTTGAGGCAATATAAATACACCAATAGAATTCCCTAATATTACTGTACTCCAAATCATGGAAACATATCTATTCTGTGAGAATGATGTAATAGAATACTCAAGTCTAATTGACAGAACCCACAAGGAGGCAATATAGTCAGTTATACCTCAGTATTCATTGGCTTCAGAACTCGTCAAACCTTATACTCATTGCATTTCAATGAGGAAAAAAAAAATGTTTCAGTACCAGGTGCTTGCTCAGGACTCATGGTGCTTACTCAGGACTTGTCATACTTGCTAGAACTTGTATGAGTCACAACACCGCCCCACAAGAGAAAATGCTTTAACATTTGGTGCTCATTGGTTTCAGCACTTGCATGAGTTCTGGAACAAATTCATAATGACTAACAAGGTGCCACTGTAACTTGAAAGTTTGCGGTGCCATCTTTCAAGATGTGTTATTATGTTTTAAACAGTGACCAACATATGATATAGGTTCTTTGTTAAATGACACAGGTTCAAAGATTAGACACTGTGACTTGACTGGTCCCTTGAATCATTGCCCAATAACAAAATCACAGATGTTTTCTTTTCATCCTGAACGTGCTGGTTGCCAGCATAGGGTCACTCCACCATAATGCCTACAGGATCTCTGTTAAACTGGAATATGAAACTGAAAACTAGACAATTTTTCTCTCTTCATGCCATTGAAATAAGTAGCAAAATGCTGTGACTTTGGAGTATTACACCTGATTATCAAGTAGAAGCATGGGCACTGCTTCATAACGGTGATGAGGGATATGTCTAGAAGCTAGAGAGGGTACCTTTTTATATTCCCATAGTCCATATAAATGGAAGCAATGGAGGTAGGAATTACTAGAGTTATAAATAGGTAGGAAGTAATGAAGATAGGAATGTTGACCTTGACTCAGATTCACCAAAAATGAAATTCTTTATCAACTCCTAAAATGAACCAAAATCAACTGAAAAGTCAGGTAACAACAATCATGGCTCATTAACAATTTCAAACAAGGTCTATAATAACTGAACATATTTTCCTCCATGTTTTTATGCATTTATTTGTATATATTAACCATTTTTATTTTCCTCCTTTTCCCCAAACTATTTTATATAAGTGTGCAAAAAAACCCAAAAGAATATTTTTACTGAAAAACAAGTAAAATGACAACATATTTAGATGGAAACAGTTAGTGACTGTGCTATGGTCTCTCCAGTTTTAGGGAGAAGGTGAATGTATCTTAGTTAATACAATGTATAATTTTATGATAAGGCAAAACACTCTATCTGACAATGTTTCTTTACCTTAAATATTGATAAGAGACTATGGATGTTTGATAGGAAAGAGGTGAATGTGTCTAATAGTCTTCAGTGCTCTCCTATCTACCACAGAGATTGAATGCTAACAAACTACATATTTTAGAAACTGCTAGCAGGGTTTCAAATTTGAAACTGCCAGTGAAAGACATTCCCTACAAGGCCTGAAAAATAAAAGACAAGCAGAAACCATTACTTCTGCTATATCATTGGCAAAAATGTGACAGCTTCAGTAGGCACCATAAAAATATGTTTGTGAGTAGCTTTGAACATCGTATGGCAAATTATGCACATTTGTGCTACAGACAGTTGAGCTCATCAGAAGTGATTTTTGCAGTTTCAACTTTTTCTAAATTCCTGAATGCTAGGTGTTACTTTCTTTACCTTTATCCTTCCTCTATCTCCACTGCTACTGTTCCTGCGAAGTTTTGTAAACCTTTAATTTTCTGATGTAAATTCTACTTTTAAAAACTAGACTCAATCCCTTTCTATCTAACAAACTACATTCTTGATTTATTCCACACTGAAATACCGCTTTCAGAGATTCTGAAAATAGTCACTTTTCTCCTTTAGGTAAGGGAAAAAGCATGCCGTACTCCTCTTTGTTACATATACCCTCATGTTTAATATGCAGGTGAAAATGCGGTAATTAAAAAAAAAATCTTATATGTGCACCATATTTTTCATTTTTCATATTGTTTAATTAAAATTATGATTTCAAGGTTTGTAAATTTGGTCATTTGCCAGTTTATAAAGCTTCAAGGCTTAAGACAAAGATCACACTTCATATGTGTTTTAACCATGTTATCTTTGGTGAGGTATGGTGAGACCAGATGCAGATTAATGGGAAAAACTAGGAAGAGTTTTACAGTTTTGTTACACTTACAGTTGCCTAAGGAGAACAAGGGATGCCATGCAGAGACACCCCGAAAAACACAAGGACTGGCCACAAGGCATAGAGAAAGAGGGGAACTGTGGATAAGTTCATCTGCTTTATTTTTTTCAGGAAGGAAAGGCTGAGACAGGGCAAGCAAGTTTATGATTTCTAATTTGGGGGTACAGAGGCTACCCCTAGTTTTCTGGTACCTGGTCCTGAGTGACTGAGCCAGCTGTCTAGTGTCTTGGAGTATGAGAAAAAAGGGGGATGTGACATAATGGGCTTTTCAAAATGGGGAACTGATTTGACTTATAGTCAAAGCCTCAAAATTGGTTCAACATAGCATTTAAAAAACAAACTATGTCAAAACATGCCATACTGTAAGAAGTACACACTTACACTTAAGAAGGAACTATATTTTATCTGTGTACATGTATATATGTACATATATACATACATATGCATGCCCATATGAATGGTGTTATTTGTATGTTTATGTGTGCATAAATATATTCCCATGGATGTGAGCATTAATGTTTGAGTTTAGCCTTCGATGTTAAAAATGTTCATAGATTTTCACATTGTTCTGTGCATAGCACTAGCCATAATTATTTGGCAAAATGCTTTATGATTTAATGACCACTACGATTTTGTAAAAATGAATATTTATAATACATAGAAACCAGTTAGTGAGGTGCTAAAAATACTTCCTAATTTCCTCCTGATACTTTCTGGATATACATATCCTTTAGACTATCCTCATATTTCTAGTGGTAAAAACATAATCTCTAACATACTTATACTGTAAAGGATTAGGCACTGTGGAAGAAACAGTACATTTGAAGGCATAGAGGATATCCCAAGTACTTATAATAAAGAAATCACTCCAAACACATCATAATAAAAATACAGAACACTGTGGTGAGAGAAATTATTAAAAGCAGCTAGAGAAATAAAAATGTAAGATTACCTACAAGATAACTGAGGAAAAGTTTAGACAACACTTGGGATATATTCATAACTAAAAGAAAATCATTGAAGTTCAAATTTAACAATGTCCTACATTTTATATGGCAACCCTACCAATAACCAGAAAGATACCATATATTTAAAATGTAGTAAAGTCTTTACCTTAAATAGAAAACTTTGAGTGATGATCATGTGCACTGTAGATGAGCATAAAAGCTCAATGAGAAAACTGAAATGATTCATGCTTGGGTAGTAAAGGCTTGAGCCTGTTTTTGGTTGTTATTTACTATCATGTGTTTATTCATTTACTGCTGCTTATTTCATGTTATTGAACAGCTTAGTAATGGGGGGAGGGTGGGTAATACACCATGGCCGCTGGAGTTCCTCTAGTATTTCTCTCTCACAGAGCCCTGCTATTCTCCAAGCAAGCCCTCTGTTTTCTTGACCGTGCACCTTTTTTGTCTTTCTTATTCAGCGTGTCCTTCCCTCTTTTGGGTCAGGTTTATTTCTATATTTTCCCTACTTATATTTTGAAGACAAGCTCAAAGGTAATGTCTCCTGTAAAATTTTTCATGAACTCCAAAAACATATCACTGTAAAAAGAGAACAATGTAGAGATCACCCAGTTTTCCAATAGCAGTCTTTGTATACACCTAGTATAGCAATTGTCACGTTGTCATATAATTTCTCCCTGGATAGACTAAACTCCTGAATGACAGGAACAATATATTATTAAAGGTATTGTTAGTTACTATTTCCACAGGGCATAGATCATTGAATGACATGTGCTTAAAGTGTGAGTTCAATAAAATTAAATTTAGAGGAATAAAAAATCCTTACGGTGGCCCATAGTTTACCGACATTGTGCTAACATTGATAAAGGGCAAATTCTGCTATACTTTCTGGTCAGCTGCCTTATACGAAAAGATATCACAAATATTTGAAGGAATTACTGCTGTGGCTCTTGAGGGAATTTATTACTAGGTTTAGCAAATGTGCTTGTACAGATCAATGGGCTGTTATGTTGACCTTTCACTGATTGCTTGCTTTGATTCGGGCACTTATAATAAACTATGCACTCAACGTTTCAACTCTGCTCTCCCACTCCTTTTTAAAAATGTTATGGCACCTTTGTCAATAGGCATTGCCAGAAAACCCAGTTGATGTTTTTGTTTTTATTTCTTTGCTTTTTACTTAGTGATGTAAAAGTTTGTTTAAAAAATAGCAGAGATCTAAAAAATGTCTCTACAGAATATTGTTGTTACTTACAAAATATTTTTGTGTGGTGTGCAAATATAATTGGGTATAATATGAAACCCAAACTGAAAAGTGACATTTCACTACAAAAGTGGAATGACAACAAGCATAATTACGAGAAATATTGGATCTGAATGATGTTTACGCTTCTCAGAATTAAAATATCATATGTATATATGTCTATGGAACATACTAACACAATACAAATAGTTCAACATTAACTAGAGATATATACCTCTATCTACATGTTATTTATATATGTATAATTTCATCCTTTACAATTAAGCAATTTAGTGAGGTCACAGTTAGAAATAAGTTATGGGTGAGTGAGGATATTTACCTCTCATTGACAGCTGTGATTCTAATAATTGAAAAAAATACAGTAAGAATCAGTTCTAATATGTAGTGAGGAGTTTCTGTCCAGTAATTCTCTCCTATGTTCTTTTTACACATTTTCTCATAAAATTTGCACAATAGTAATAGTTTTTTTAGATAAAGAAACTGAAGCCTGGAACAGTTAAATAACATGCCCAATCTTACAAGGGCTATAGGGAGGAAAACCAAGATTTGAATGCCATTTATGTTCTCCAAAACCATTGCAAACTTTCTCTCCAGCCTTTTAGAGTGTTTTATAACATCACCAAGAAAACAGAACTTATGGCTGAAGGAAAAAATGTGCATTACAAACAAGAACTCAAAACTGTAACAAACACTGAAGAATCAGAAGTCCAACGATGTCACAAATGAAGAGTTTTCATAGGAGGCAACTAGAATCGTGTCATGGTAGATGATAGAAAGGAATAGATTCACTCATATATTTGACAATATTTATTGAATGACTTCTGTGTGCTTCCTAGTGCTCTCGTTTCTGCTAGTAGAGAGCTAAATTGCATAGATAAAGCTCTGCTCTTATTCAGTGAAAATCTGAATGAAGAGGGAGAAGCAATAATCAAGTAAACCATTAAAGAAACAAAATCATTTCAGCGAAGGATATTTATGGATACAATACAAAGTGAGTGATGAATTATAAAAGCATTAAGGAGCTGCCTATTTACATTGAGAGATAGGTAAGACCACAAAAGTGTTGATATATAGCTGAGACTTGAATGACAAGAATAAACAGTTGGGCATGTGGCTGAGGGAAAAGCTTTCTACGAAGAGGGAAGATGGATGGTAATCATCCTAAGGTGGAAAGGAGGTTGTTCAGCTGAGGAAAGAAAGCAAGCTTGCATGGCTAAAGCATGAAGAGAAAGCCCACATTCATAATTAGCTGGCACCAATGTAAAATGAAAGTGTAGAGCCCCTTGTTTAAAAGTACTAAGGCTGTCAAGACAGCAAGAGCAGAATATTAAACCAAAATAAAGCTTTCTACGCACAGAGCCCTGTGTGACTGCACAGGAAACCAATGCTGAAAATGATAAGGGGAGAAGGAAAACAAGGTATGTCTTGGACCCAGATTCTACTGAGCCCTATGAGCCCAAGGAAGAGTTTGATTTTATTCTAAGTGTAATGAGAAAACAATAGAAAACTTTAAGCAGGAAATGATGAGTCTGATTTATAATTCAAAAGGTACAGTCTAGTTATTGTGCAGAATGGGCATAGGAGCTATGAGGAGAAATTAAAGAAACAGTTGCTGGCTGGGTCAGTAGGTACAAAGTTTGTAGAAAGACTGCAGAGGGAGGGACTAGTATAATAAAAAAATAAGTGACAAGCAGTGAGAAACTATCAATAAGGAATACATAAAGATACTCCAAGAGAGGCCATTGAAGGAAGCAACATTGCTCTATTTAGGCAGGACTCAGTGAGGGGAGGGTGGTGTGTTGATGATCTCCAGCTATTAATTACAGGTGCTCTACAACTTTTAGTTGGCACTACAGTACACAATTTTCTTTATTGTGAGCTGCCTGTAGACTGGTGATTCTCACAAAATGCATTTGTTGATTTTTGTCAAAATCTTTTCTTTGTTGGTAACTCACAATTGCAAATGATGATCAAGTGCACTTGTAACACAAATATTGGTTAATTTTTTCTTTTACATTAATTAGTAAGACAAGTATAAAACAACTCATGTATTTTGGAATTTTATTCGTTCATCAATTACTTAAGTGACTTCTATGAACTAAATGTTCATTAAATAGATTTTTATAATTTGATATTTACAAGTCACTGAAGTGATCCTTTCTCACTTGTACATGTTTCTCCCCTCCCCAATCAAAATCTATGCCTGTTAGGTTGTCCTTTAAAACATTATAAGGCTGAAGAAAAATTTATTGTGATTTAAGACAGTAGGGTTTGAAATTCAAATCCAGTCACTGTTATTTACAGCCCATGTGACAGTGGGCATGTTACTTAATGCTCTAGGTCTCAGTCTCCTTACTTGTAAGACATATAATAGTGCATAGATTAAATTAGAAAATCTGATACTTTCCATGTAATAGAATATCTTCTCTTTTTTATGCTATTCGCAGTGTGGTCATCGCATACTTGATGCTATTTAAATTTAATCTGAGTTATAAATATTGTCTACGTCACTCTCTTAAGCCTAAAAAATCAACAACACAGAAGAACCTGTGTAGTATTTACTGGTCCCCTTGATGTGAATATTCCAGATGGGTCCAATTTAAATTTAACATTATGATGCCAACCAATGCAGAGTTAAGTAGAGATATACAGTAAAACATTTATGCAGTATTTTTATTATGGATATATAATATATGTAAATAAGCCCAAGAGCATAGATAATAGTAAAATATGACTCATGTCTGTCCAGAAGGTATCCACCTATGTAATGTAAAAAATAGAGACATTTATTGAAGAAGATACAAGAAATAATGTACATAGGACAATGACACCTCAGTCCCCTTCAAAGTAGGCACCTAGGGAGCTCACACAGTTCTCCCAGTTGCTATCAGCTGCCCCATCATATTTTCCTGAATCTCATCAACAGTCAGAAATCTTTTCCTTTTCAAAGGTGATTTTAGTTTTGGAAAAAGCCAGGAGTTATAGGGTGCCAAATCTGGGCTGTAGAGGGACTGAGTCACCTGGGTGATTTGATGTTTTGCCAAAAAAACTCTGCATAAGACATCATGCATGAGGGGGTATATTGTTGTGATGAAGCTGCCAGTCACCAGTTGCCCATAGCTGTAGTCTTCTGAATCACCCAAACAGTCTCCACAGAGGAATCTTCAAGCTTAATGTAGAACTTGATTTGGATTCATTGCTTTCCTTGCTCAGTCATTTTGAATGTGACAGCTACACAGTACACATGCTCGCTCAACAGCATCTACTGCCCTCACTGACTAGTACAGTGAAGTTGTCATTATTCATGTATGTGCAGTCCAGTCCACTCTCTTTGGCTGCCAGGTTACATCAATGTTGTGCAAACCATTCTTATGATATTAACAATGGCTGGAATTTTCCCAGACATGCTAAGTATATATTAAATGATGAGGTTTGAGTACTTATTACTATTATTATTTCAATTGCAGTTACATTAGTTTACAACATTGTTTAAATTTCAGGTGTACATTATAATTTGACATTTGTATGTACTATCAATACATTGAGCTCACCACAAAAAGTCTGGTTTCCACCCATCCCCATATAATTGACCCTCTTTACACATTTCACCTTCCCTCCACCCCACTTTCCCTCTGGTGATCACCAAACTGCCGTCTGCCTTGATGAGTTTGTTTGTTGAGTTTTTGTTTGTTTTTATCACATATGAGGGAAATCATACAGTATTTGTCCTTCTCTGCCTGTTGCCTTACACTTAGCATAATACCCTCAAGGTCCATCCATGTTGTTATAAATAGTAAGATTTGGTATTTTTAATGGCTGAATAGTATTCCATTGTTTGTGTGTCTGCTTATTTATTCATCTATCAATGGGTGCTTAGTTTGCATCCATATCTTGACTAATGTAAATAATGCTACTATGAACACAGGGGGCATATATCTCTTTGAATTAGTATATTCATAATCTTTGAAAAAATACAGAAGGTAAAATAGCTATAGAATATGATAACTCTATTTTTAAATTTTTGAGAAATCTTCATACTGTTTTCCATAGTGGCTGTACCAATTTACATTCCTACAACAGCGTATGAGTTTTCCCTTTTCTCCATATCTTCCCCAACACTTATTTCTTTTTAATGATTACCATTCTAAAAGATGTGAGGTAATATTTCATCGTAGTTTTTATTTACATTTCCCTGACAATTAGTGATACTGAGCATCTTTTCATGTACTTGTTGGCCACGGGTATGTCTTCTTTGGAAAATGTCTGTTAAGATCCTCAATCCGTTTTTAAATCAGTTTATTCTTTTTTTTTTTTTTTTGGTGTTGAGGTATATTGTATGAGCTCTTTATATTTTTTGCATATTAACCCCTTATCAGATGTATAATTTGAAAATATATTTTCTCATTTGGTAGTTTGTCTTTTTGTTTTATTTATGGCTTCCTATTTATACAGAAGCTTTTTGGTTTGATTTAGTCCAATATGTTTATTTTTGTTTTCCTTGCCTTTGAAATGAAATCCACAAAAATGTCACTAAGATGGATGTCAAGGAGCTTACCACCTATGTTTTTTTCTATGTATTTTATTGTTTCAGGCTTTATATTCAAGTCTTTATCCATTTTGAGTTAGTTGTTCTGTATGATTTAGAATCATGACCTAGTTTAATTCTTTTTCATGTGTCTGTCTAGTTCTTGTGGTTCCACACAAATATTAGGATTTTTTTTCTATTTCTGTGAAACATATCATTCGGATTTTGATAGGGATTTCATTGAATATATAAATTACGGTAGGTAATATGGACATTTTAGCAAGGTTAATTCTTCTAGCCTATTACCATAGAATACTTTCACATTTTTCTGTGCCTACTTCAATTTCTTTCAGTAATGTATTATAGTTTTCAGTGTACAGGTATTTTACCTTCTTGTTTAACTTTATTCCTAGGTATTTTATTCTATTTGTTGGAACTGTAAATAAGATTTTTTAAAATTTATATTTCTAATAGTAAATTCTTAGTGAACAGAAACACAACAGATTTTTTTATATTGATTTTATACCTGACAACTTTGCTGTATTCATTTATTTTCTACTAGGTTTTTTTTTGTTTTTGTTTTTGTTTTGTTTTGTTTTTTGTTTTTTTGTGGAGTCTTTGGGGGTTTTCTATATATAGTTATATAAAATTGTGTCATTCACAAATAGTGACGGTTTTACTTCTTTCCAACTTGATCCCTGCCTTTTTTTCCTAGCCTAATGGTTCTGGCTAGGACTTACAATACTTTGTTGAGTAAAGGCAATGAAGGTGGACACCCTTGTTGTATTTCTGATCTTAAAGGGAGGATTTTCAACCTCTCACAACTGAGTATGATGTTAGCTGTGAAGCGGTCATATACAGACTTTATTAGGTTACATTACATTTTCTCTGTACGTATTTTCTCTATACTCAGTGTCTCTATACTCTGGGCATGTGGAAAGCACTGAACATATGTGTGAAGTTTTTCTATTCCCAGAAACATGTAGGAAGTGTGTAAAGCCCCACTGGATATCTCATTCTCCAGTTCATCCTTCTCAATTTTGTTGTCAGCATCTTGTTAGCTCTAGTTTAGGTAGCTACAAGGTTAAACAATTGCCATTAATTGGTTTCTAAATTACCCATACAATTAGGGTTGTTTCACAGAGAGAGCTCTGCAGTCAGATCAAATAAAACCAATTAGAGAACAAACCTTTCTAGGTTCTGTCAGATAGGTCAAAGAGTGAAAGTTCACTGAGGATAGAACTATGGGGGTGGTGTGTGGAGCTCCTAACCCATTCTAATCCCTCAAGTGACCGACTGTCAGAGGGCTGGCTTTTATAGCTACCACAGTGGAATGGCTGTGGGTCTTAGATAAGACTGTGCTAGGGAGAGTGAATAAAGCAAGTTAAAATGCCACAAAGCTCACTGTTCTTACCATAATCCTGGCTTTTTTCTTGTAAACTCTTCAGATTGTTGCAAATTTGTGGGTAATTTCCAGTGTTCTGAATAACATCTTCACAGTTTTTGTTCTTGTTCTCATTGCATTTATGAAGGAGAAGATTTTGGAAGTATTTAATCTCCCATTCTGAAAGTCTTTTTTTTTTTTCTACAGCATATTCCTAAATATACAAATAAAACAAACATTTGTTGTATGTGATTTGGATGATGACATCATTCACTACAGTCATTTGCATATATAAATCACAAAGATATTGAATATCCTCAGTAATATAGATATTATTTGAAATAAAACACTTTGAGGGAAATGAAATGTCTAAGTTTCTGAAAATTTTACTTCCTTGTAAAATTATCCAAAATAAGCCTAAGATAAAAAGGTTTTTATTTAGCATCACCTAAATATCGTGAAATGATGTGCTTTATGCGTTGGAACTATATCATTCTAATCTGAACCCCAGGCTTCTCACATTCAATCCCAGCAAAATTTTCCCGAACAAACTCTTTTAGTCCTATTTTAGGTTATGTTTTTGTGTACAGGGTGGGGCAAAAGATTGTTTATAGTTTTTCATGTAAAAAAACAGGAGGATCCAAGATGGCTGCCGCATAGCTGGAAGCTCTGTCCACTTGCTCCCAGATTCAGACCAGTATTGCAGCTAACCACAGAGCAACCAACTCAAAAATCCACCAGAGAGTGTGTGTGAGTGATTGCACACACAGACAAGAGTATGTGGGGTGTGCGTGAGTGGGCAAGAGCCTGCCCACCTGCAGGGCACTCGGGAGCAGGCGGCCCAGGCTCTCCTGGCAGAGCAGCTGCTGCCACCACAGCACAGCCCATCATTTCTGGCTTTGCAGACTCAGGGAAGCTATGGAGAGGCACAGGAGCCATGAGCTCTGGGCTGCTGAGAGAGACAGCTAGGTACATGCTGGCTACAGAAACGGCATGAGGGAGTAGGCCTACCCAAGGCTGAGAACAACCGGAGGGAGTGGCGTGGGCACCCGGTTACCGCCCTGTGTTATAGTATCACTGTGGGACTCTTCCCAGTGCCATCCACGAGAGATCCAGAGAGAAACTCTATCTAAAACTGTTGGAGGCCATGACAGGCTATGGCCAGCCCTGACTAAGAGAGACTTGGGGATTCTGGGGGAGGGGGAGCATGTGAGGAACAGGCCCCCCAGGGCTTAGTGCTGTAGCACAGCGGCCACACAGAAACTCTTTTAGGAACCCTATGTGCACGCATGTGCAGCAACCTTGCAAACAAACAACTCAGGGGGATAGAGTCACACTGAAGGGACGGTGGGACCCAACACAGCACAGCTGGCAAGCAGGAGACACTACGGAGCGGAGAGTTAGGACCTGAGGCTTCAGCAAAGGAGCATCAGGCTGAGGACTGGAGAGCAGCCGGGAACTGAATGCCCGAGATTTGTTACAGCCAGACAGGTCCCCTCACAGACTGGTGAGTGCAACCCCCACTGGCGGGTTTACAGGCTCTGCAGGTCAGTGAGGCCGGGCTCAGGCACCTCACGCTGGCCTGGAGGTATTTCTGAAGAGGAAAGAAGGAAAAGCTCTGAAAGGGACCTTTCCCAGACACTATGAGCTAAACTGTTCCTTGGGATCAGCGCCAAGAGATAAGATAAGAGACAGGCACAAAATGGGCTGTTCAGGGCCCTGCCCAGCCTCAGCACCTAGCGAGAGCTGCTGTCAGTGCCCAGCAGGAAGGACCTGCCCCTTTTTCACAGATTGGCCCCTCTCAGGAAACAGCTAATTCAGCAGCAACCGTACGTAACTGGAAAGGGTCTGGGACAGACCAAGACGTGTGGTGAGGGGGTGAGGAAACACTTCCACCACCTGAACTGAAGACTGAACAGTGCCCACCAGGGGTGACACAGGGTTCCTCCCCTCCCAGTCATACCAGAGGGCCCCTCTGGAGGCAGGTAGAGAAGACACTAGCAGTCCTTAAAGGTCATCAGCTGAACCACTTCTGGGCCCTGGGCTGCTGGGAAGCAGGCAGGGTAGAACAGCGGGGACCGGCGAAATCTGAAGCGAACAGCCACAGACTGGATCCCTTGCAGTCTGGAACGGGCTGCCTAGGCCAGAGTAGACCACCGTCGGACATCACCAGGGGTGCAACCAGAAGGCTGGACTCTGCTGAGATGAATTCCACCATGATCTTCTTCACTATTTGCATTATTTTCTCTCCTGCATAGCTTTTTAACATTCGTTTCTTTTCCCTCAAGTTCGTTTCTATTATTTCACTAGTTTTTTTTTTATTTTAGTTTAGTTCAAATCTCATATTTTGCTCCTCCTTTTTCTTACTCCAGTTTACCTTCATCCTTCCTCTTCTCATTTTTGTTTTAAATTTTGCTTTTTCTCTCGCGATGACTTTTTTCTATTCTCCATTCTTACTATTTCTCTCTGCTCTAGCCTCTCTGAACAATTTTTCTTATCACTAGTCATCACACATTCCTTTTCCTGTTCTTAAAATACCCTTGTTCTCTCTCCACCTTTATCACTCTTTGCTCATTGGTTGTTGATATGTCATGGTGGTTGTTGCATTTCTTCAATTTTATTTCTAGATCCCACTATTTTTATTTCAAATCTCAAATTTTAACATTCCCTTCTCCCACTCCATTTTGCCTTCCTCCTGCCCTGTCTTTTTTTCATTTTAACTCTTAATTTTCCCTGGTCTTAGCCTGGTTTTCATTCCTCACTCTTAGTATTCATTCTTGCTCTATCATCTCAAAATCACTTTTCTTTCCTCTCTAGGTCTCATAAACTTTTCTTTCTTTATTTTTCCTTCCTATTCCCATTCCCTCTATATTAATCTTTGCTTATTTGTTGTTGATACCACTGTGGTGGGTCTTTTTCCCCATTTTGGTTCCTATTTTTTCCACTATACTTTTTTCAAATAATTATGTAATCTTAATAATATGCCATTCCCTTTTCTGACTCCATTCTGCCTTCTACCCCCCTTTTTTTATTTACGATGTTAATTTTCTTTTCTTTCTTTCTTTGCCTTTTTCTATTCCCTACTCTTATTTCTCCTCCATCAACCCTCTAAAAATCATTTTTCTTTCAGTTACTCATCTCATATTCATTTTTTCCTTTCTTACAATAGCCTTAATCTCTACACCTTTATTAATATTTTCTTATTCACTCTGAATCTACAAA
>PVJD01017166.1:0-18436 GCA_004026545.1 Mormoops blainvillei
TCCCCACTGATCGTGTTTCTGCCATCTACCCAAACCCAAGTGTAGCTATCATTCATTCATTTCTTCTGCTGAGCAGTATTCCATTGTATGTTGATTCCACATTTTCCCATCTTCCTGCTGGGGGACATTTCAACATTTCCATTTCTTTGCCACAGGCAGTGTGGCCATGAACTTCCTCTGGAAGCAGGGTTTTCTCTTTCAGTAAACACTGCCAAATTCCTTCCAGGGTGGTTATACCACTTTGCACTTTTGTGAGTGATACACCTGAGTTACCACTTCCTTAGCACCCTCACCATCAGTTGATTTATCCCTCTTTAATTTTGCCAACCTGCTGGGCAAAAACATCTCACTTTCATTAGCCTCTCCCAACTATTAGAGAAGTTGAGCTTCATTATATGTCTAATGGTCATCTGAATTTCCTGTTCTGCAAAATTCCTGGTCACATACTTTGCCTGGTTTTTAATGGGTCACTTATATTTTTATTAATTTGTTGAAGATGTTTATACATGTGGCTATTAGTCCTTGTTATGTTTGTTACAAATACTTCCTCCCAGTGTATTGCTTGTCTTTTAAGTTTGTCTTTTTCATTTAGAAATTTAAATTTTACATGTAGTAAAGCATCATTTTGCCCTTTATTTGCTTTTATTTCTTTGCAACCTGTTTAAGAAGGCCTTCCCCACCCAAGGTCGTAAAAATGCACTATAGGATCCAGCACAAATAACATCCCTTTTTCATTATAAAATCTTTTATTACAAAATCATAAGCATGTAATTCGGTAACATAATAATATCACACTCAAGCACACCATATGACATTTTAGGTGAAATGTTCAAATTAAAACTATAAATTATTACACCCATATTATTACCCTACCAGCCACTCTCAAGCAGGCCTTACTTTTGCCAGACCTTGTATATTTCCTTCTAATAATTTAAAGTTTTATTTTCTTTTTGTGTTTCATGTTTAGGTCTTTAGTCCATCTGGAATTTTATCTTTGCATGTGGAATAAAGTAGGGATCTAATTTTATTTTTATATAAATAACCTGTTGTCCCAGCAGCAGTGATGGAATACTTTATTCTTTTCTGGCTGATTTGAAATACCATCTCTGTTTAATAAGTGCCCATGTACATGTGGATCAATTTCTTGGAACTCTGTTCTGTCTCATTGATCTCTTTGTCTATTCCAATTCTACACTAATTACTGTATCTCATTGTTTTTCAACAGACACATAATGGCATTAGGGGTAGGACAATTCTGTCTTGGCCTGGACCGTTTTGCTTTTTACAGATCCTTTAGTATCCCTGATCCAGTCCTTATACTCAGTGCCAGTGGAACAACACCCCCCCCACCACCACCAAGTAATTGTTACAACTGCCCACTGTTGAGAACTAGCACAAACAGCTGTCTAATAGGGCTTAATTCTGATAGAACAAGCCCTTCCCCAACTTCTTGATTCTTCTTTTTCATGATCTCTTTCCACTCTGCTTTGCTGCCAGGAATGGAATCCCCAGCATGACACTTTGTCAGGTACCTCTGGAGCTAATACCTGACAGCCTTCAACCACTCCTGCTCTCTCCTTTGAGGGGAGGGGAGCTCTGATTGTTAGAAATTACTGTCTCACCCTGAGCTGAAGTTGACCCTCCTGTGTTGCACTTCCTTCCTGGGACCCACAGAACACAAGTCCCTCCTCCTTGGTCCATCTTTCATTAACTTCAGAGAGCAGACATTTCCCCTCCACCTCAACTCTTGTCTCCAGACTCCAGACTCCAGACTCCCAAACTCAGTAACTTCAGTTTCTTCCAGTGTTCCTCAAGGACTTGACTTCAATGTGTTCAGTGGCAGGCAGTGTGTTTGAGCTTGAATTGGGTACACTGGGTTAGAATCCCTCCTCTCCTACTATTAGCTGAGTGACTCTGGGAAAGTCAATTAACCTCTCTGAGCCTCATCATTAAATGGAGATAATAGATCCTCCCCTCACAGGGTCAAGGAAAGATGTAAATAATTCAGGGCATGACAAGTCCTGGGTATGGCGTGATTGCTCAAGAAGTGATAGCTGTTGACATTGTCCCTGTGATTATTACTTCTCTGTTATTCTCGTGATGGTCACTGTCCTGTGCCAATCCATCAGGAGAGCTGGAAGAAGCACCTCGGTGGGCTCTGGCCAGGGCAAAGGCCACCATTGCCACCTCTGTCTGAGAAACTGAGGTGGCAGCATTTGCTGCTGGACTGATTGTGGTGATGACAAAGAGGAGTCAAGGCTGAATTTACTGATCAGTTAGAAGGGCGCATCTACCATCAGCAGGGACGGGGAGCCCGTGGGAAGAGCAGGTTTGCAGGGTCTAGAGTACAGGTTTGGCCATGTCAAATTCCAGATGCCAGTTCAATGCCCAAGAGGAGATGTTGAGTAAGCAATTGAGGTTCATGAGTCTGGATTTCAGGGGAGGGATCCTGGCTACAGAGGGAAATGGGGGAGTCATCAGATCTTCTCAGATCTTTTTCTCTGTAATTGCAGACGATGTTTTGTTTTGTGTGCTTTTCTCATAAATAGAACCCTACTCTAGTTGCTCTGCAGCCTTCTCTTTTCACATATCCTGTGGTTTGGAGGTTTGTTCCAGATCAGAACGCAGAGATGGACCTCGTTTCCTTTCTATGACTGCATAATATTCCAGTGTGACTGGATGGAAGTTATGTCCCCATTTTCCAGCTGTTGGATACTGGTTGTTTCTTGCCTTCCTCTCTTACTCGCTGTACTGTGGGCAACCTTGCAGAGGTCTCGTTGGGATGAAGGGGTGTGAGAAAACTCAGTAGTTAGAAAGGCAGGTTTGGGAGTCAGAGGTTCAAGTCCCAACTCCAGCTCTGTCTCACTATGTGTCCTAGGCAAGTTACTTCCTTCCTCCAAGCCTCCGCTTTCCCATCCACAACACTGGCCCACCTCTCCTGTATAGGAGTGGTGGGGGTTATAGGAGATAATGAACGCCAAGTTGTGGGCTTCACTGAGGCTAAGCACTCTCTCTTTGTAAACTCTAGTATTGTAACTATCATTCACAGCTGTGAGTCTAAGCTGTGACGATTTCCTCATTCATTCCTTTGTTCCTTCCCTTCCTCACTTCTTTTTTTGCATTTCCTTATATAAGTAAGAAAAAGAAAGAAATAAGAGATCAGGAGAAGAGAAAATAAAGACAGAAATGAGATAATTCAGGTTATACTTTGCTAAAGGGAGGCTATAAATTTGCCTTGGAGCTTCTTAATAGACAAAAAAAGGGGAGAAATACAAGAAGTAGCATGACTCACAGTGCCATTGAAAGGGAAGAGCGTGGTTAATTGTCCAGTTGTGTGCTGAGTGACCAGGTCTTCTGTGCCATTCATATACTAAGTACAGGAACAGTGCGGGCTTCTGCAACTTGAGTCTCTCAAGTATCAGAGGTTCAGGGGGACCATGACTGTGGGACCCTAGAGGCCGGGATACCAAGCACTTGGCCTTCCAGTCTGGTGGGGGAGACAGCCAGGACCACACCCACCCTTCTGCATGGCAGAGTGGAATCCAGATTGAAATGAGGGCTCAGAAATGTACAAACCGGACCAAGTGATAGTGAATTTCAGCCAGGGGAATTCTTCATGGAGAAAGTGGTATTTGCCCTGGGCCTCAAAGGTCAAGTAAGACCTGACCCCTGAGAATGAAAGTGGAAGTCATGAGACCCCCACCAGGCCCTTCCTAGGGAAAGAGCATCTGAACTCTGTTCGTGGCCTCTCACAGATAAAGGGAACTTAGAGATTTGAGTTAAACTGTCCTCCCCATGGTGGGAAAGCTGAGGCCCAGAGAGGGCAGGGATGAACCTGAAGTCACGCAGGGAAGTAGGGACATAACAGGCCTCAAACCCAAGCCTTCTGCCTCCCTGACCAAGGCTAGCTCACCTCCACCCAACACCCCCACTCACCATGGCTTCCACTCTGGGCTCCAACTTGCCTCTGATAGGGTCATTTACCACCCACTGCGTGCCACGTGGTGTCCCTTATGTTTAACCCCCACATTATGACTTACAGAGGCCCAGAATGGCAGCCCTGGGAAGGGGAGGTAATGCCTCCTCTGCTCTTCCCTCTAGTCTAACTGAACTTCTCTTGTCATAGCTCCTTCCCCAAGACAGAGCACAGTCCTGGATCCTAGGCCTCTGTGTCACTGCAAGAGAGCTGCCTTGTCCCTAAGTAAGACTCAGATAGAGGAGGTGAAGTACCCACCTGGGGAGTCCTGGATGCACACTGAGTCCCATCTTCAATCTCAGTCTAAATCCTGACCCTGGCCTCAGACTGATTCTGACCTTAACCCAAGACTGAATTGTGACCCCTTCTCCAGGCTAATCCCTGACCCTCACCCAAGACTCAGCTCTGATCTTGGCCCAGATGGTTGCCAGTAGAGGGCATGAATATTTGGGGTCAACCCTTCCCCCATAACTGCTAGAAACTTAGCTTAGGGCCCCCCAAGTTAAAGGCCAGTTATTCCTGACTCAGATTGTGCCATGAGGGTTCTGTCTCAAACACCTGCCCCCCACCGCCCCCGCCCAGTCTGGCTTCGGCCTCAGTGGCCTGGAGACCAATAGCTGTGGGTAACAGAAAAACCATTTAGTCCTGCCCTCTCTGACCCTGAACTCTGCGTCCCCAATGGGCTGCCAGCACAGCTGAAACGCTCCCTCTCCCTCCTCCTCATTCGCCTCCTAGCTAATTCCCTGTTCCACGTGATTCATGGTGAGAGCTGAGATATTTATAAAATCTGTGTCCTTCATGATAAAGCCAGCCCCAGGGACCAGGCCAGAGCAGCTCTATTCATTCTCTAAAGCCCCAAAAACTTCAAACCACATCCATCTCAGAGAGCCCTCATCACAGTCCACCTGTCGCCAATTGAAGTCACAGCTCCTGCATTCCAGAGCTGTCCCCTCTCTTGCACCCTACAGACTTAGAACATTATTTCCAGCAGCCACCAAGTCCGGCTGAGTAGAAGGGACCGGGCGCTGGAGGCAAGAGGCAACTCGGCTTCCGGGCTTCCAACTGGGCACCTGCGATGAGTCACTATCCATATCTAAGTGCCAGCCTCATTGTCTTTCAAATGGAACAGCAGCCCCTAAGTCCATGGGCTGGGAAGTAAGATTCAGTGAGGTACAAAGGCTCAGTTTAGGGCCAGGCAGAGAGGAGCTGCTGCACTGTCTCCACCCTAACTAGTGCCATGTGAGCAAGTGGGCAGGACCTGCTATCGCTTCCCCGCAGCATATCTCAGTGCCTGCAAATGCACCATTTGGGTTGTCTAGAATCTCAGGTAAAATACAGATGACCATGGGGGGGAGGTAGCCTAAGACTGCCCTTTTGAGAAGTTGCAAAGGCTTCTGGGAATATCCTGACTTCACATGGTGGGTCAAGGCCTGGGTGACAGGAAGCAAGTGGCTTGGGGTCATGCCCCTGAGCAGTCCCCTGTACCAACACCACCTCCACCAGTAGGTCAGACACCTCAGAGATCCTCCAGGCCATCCCTTCCCCTCCTCACATTCTGCTAGCCCTTCTCTGGCCTCTGTTTGCCGTCAAGTTCACCTTCTCAGGCAGCTCCTTGCACCTTTGGGGTTTTCCTTAGATTGTGCCAAAATCTTTTTCCTTGTAATCTCCACACTCCTATCTAGATGTTTCCCCTTGGAGCATTTACTCTTGAGCTCATCTCTGTGCATCGGACTCTGAAGACCCAGGGAAAGAGAGCCCGAGAGGATCCCTGCTATGGAGGAGTCCGCAAGTCCAGAGGTGGAACTGCCAGTTTCAGAGTCAGATGGACCAGGGTTCAAATCCTAACTCTGTTTGTGACTTGCTGTATGATCTCAGGCAGATTAGTTAACCTGTGTCCTCATCTCTAACATGGGTTCCATGCAGAGGATATGAGGGGATATAGGTGAGGCGTCTAGAACAGGGTCTGACATGTGGCTGGAATCTGGTCAATGGTTGGGCTGGAGGATGCGGGCTGAGAGGAGGATGGCCTAGGCTGGAAGGGACACCTGCCCAGAGAGGGGGAAGGCAGCCCCCTCCATGTAGGGGCATGTCTCTGAGCAGGTGGTACAAAGCTGGGACACAGTCAGCCAGGCAGACGGAGAGGGGAAGGCTCTCCCAGCAACGGAAACTGCTGAAGAGAGGCCTGGAGGCTCGAGGCCCACAGGCTGTCATGGTGGCAGAAGCCTGGGTGTAGAGTGGCAGTGGAGGCTGGAGAAAGTGCCTGAGTCATGTCACAGAGAACTCGTTATTGGGCGATTAAGGTTGGGCTGCAGTCTGGTCACCATGGAGGCAGCGAGGGGTTAGGAAGCATGGACAGGTGGTGTGGTTTGAAGGGGCTGGACTGGTATGACCCTCCCAACAGGTGTTGGTGGCCAGGTCCAGGGCTGAGGCTGCAGGGATGGAACTGCCAGACCTGGCCAGTGGGCTAGAGGGGAAGGCCGCTGGAGCAAGGAAAGGGAGCAGGGGGACCTCAACATCCTGCTCAGGTGCTGGGGGCTGCCACTAGGATGAGGACACAGAAGGAACAAGTCTGCCAGATGAGATCCGGAATTCAGTTCAGCTGTGCCGAGTCTCGGATGCCTGGTTGACATGCAGGGGGGCGGGCAGGCAGCGTGGATCCTCAGCACCACTCATTTATTTATGCATTCATTCACTAAAAATACACTTATTAAGCACCCCTGTGCCTCAGGCCCTGTATTAGGCCCCACAATATTGCAATGGAAAGATCCAGCCCCAGCTTTCATGAGGTTCTCAGTCAAGTGGAAGAGACAGACGATAAGCAAAATAAATGAAAAAAACGCTCAGGAGAAAATAAACATGGGGGACGTGGGAGTGGAGGAGGGCCGCCAGTCTAGCTGGGGGCCCCTCCCAAGAGGTGACGTTTGGGCTGAGTTCTGAATGAGGAGAGGGAGCAGCCACAGGAGGATCTGGGCCAGAGCCCTCCTGGTGGCGGGAACAGGCAGTGCAAAGTCCCCAAGGCAACAAAGAGCGCCCCATGTCCCAGGAAGGGACAGGAGGCCGGGCAGGCTGAGGGCTGTGAATGGGGGCCTGGAAGGAGTACGTGGCCTCCCGAGGAGCTGGTTAGAGTCAAGAATTCAAAGATGAGGTCGGGGGGCAAGGGTGGGGTGGTAGGAACTAGAGAGCTGGGAGTCATCAAGACAGAATGTGTGATTAAAGTCCTAAGATGGACAAGGTGCACTAAGGCGAGGCGGCTAAATGGGGAATTCTGTCCCAGCCAAGAGCTCGAGGAGGCCTGCAAGTGTCCACTGGGCCTTGGGGGGTCAGGGGCCTGAATTGGAACCCTGATCCCTCCACTTACTCACTGTGCGGTCTGGGCAGGTCTCCCCTTCACTGATCTTCATTTGTTAAATAAGAACATTGATACCTGATCCCCAGAGGGTGATGGTGGCAGAAAAAAGGGCTACTGAACAGTGAAGGGCTGTGTATTTGGGAGGTGCTGCGGTTATCTGGAAGTCTGTTCCCCTCCTGGTGAACTGGGGAGGGCTGGGCTGGGCTGGATTTCTGGACTCGTTCCTCCCTCCAGGTCTCCTGGAAGACACTGCAGAGAGAGCCCAGTTTGGCCTGACTGGTGGGGCATGTCTGGGTGAGCTGCCCACTGGGAGCACTGCCCAGGCTATAGTTTGTCTCGGCCTCAGCCTGGAGACAGATGAAACCCCAGCCCCTTAAAGGAGCTGGCAATCACGCTGAGAAACTGAGGCAGAAGCTTTCACAGGAAAGAGAAGGAAAGGGAGGGAAGCTCCCTTCATCAGCAGCTACTATGTGCCTGCATCCATTGTGGCCCATTCAAGACTTGTTGTCTTGATATTAGGCACGGATTGAGTCTGCATTGTTCAGATGGGAAACCAAGGCTCAAAGAGGGATGTGCCTGCTCAAAGTCACACAGTGAAAGAGTACATTTTAACCCTAGCTTCTCTCCCAGACAGCCCTGCAGCAGCTGTGGAGGGGGCTCAAGGACTCACCTCCTCACCAGCCCACAGTCTCGCCTGGGGCCCTGCTGTACACACAGGGAAGGCTGACTTTGGCGGCACACTTCCATCCCGCTAGCCACAGTGGCCTTCCCTCTGTTACCCTGAATCTTTTCCTGGCCTCAGGGCCTTTGTACTTGCTGTTCCCTGCCCAGACCGATCTCTCCCCCTCCCTCCCTCCCTCCCCCCTTTCCTCCTCACATGCACACACACAAACATATCTCATCTCATCCTGTCACTTCCTATTCATCCTTCAGACCGCAGATCAAACCTTACTTTCCCCAGAAAGCCTTATCTGACTTTCTCTCCTTAAATTTTCTCCTTGACCCACCTACCCCATCTCCTGAGCTCTGGTCATGGTTGTCAGTTTCATTTATCTGTGTGGTTATATGTGCATTATCGCTTTCCCCTGAAAGACTGACAGGTTGCCCCTAAGGGCAGGGACCATGTTTCTTATGGTTTCCATGGGGCCTGACCCAGAACCGGGCCACAAGAAATACTGGTGGGCTGGGTGATTGGGGTGCCACTCTGCCTCTTGTCCTGTGGGGCTCTGAGGCTGCAGGGGGCTACAGAAAAGCCCTGGCCCTTCTGGTCCTCCTGGATGCCTGTCCCCCTCCTTACTCCTGAGACAGACTCCATGGTCCCCCATCCCCTCCAGGGTGTGACATCTATTATTAAGTAGCTTCTGAGATGAACCAGAATTGCGTGGGCTCTGTGGTACATGCGTGTGCACGTGGCTATGGGTGCATTCACCTGTGCATGCCGGCCTCTGTGAGTAATTCCAGTGGTGCTTCCAAACACTGTCTCCATGGAGAGGCCACCCCCACCCACCCCAGCCGCAGGTGGCTTGCCTCTGCCACCCTTTGCAGCCCCCCTCCCAGATCATCCACAACCGGATTCGACCTGCCGCATCTCCCACATCCATGGACTCTAGCTTCTGAAAGCTCAGGGTTCAGGGGCCTCTCCCCAGACATGCCTTTCATTCAAGATCAGCCCCAGGTTCCAGCAACACTTGTTGAGGCCACATGTAAAGAGAGTGGGTGCTGGCGTGTGACTGCCTGGGTTAAAACCCAGTTCTCCCACCCTGGCGGTGGGGCCTGAGGATAACGACGGCCCATTTGGAGGATCCAGTCTCTACTGTGGGCCACAGGACCCTACGTGATCTGTGCCTCTCCTATGCATGCCCCCTGCTCCCTCTGCCCCTACTGCACGGGCCCTTGCACTTAGACCCTCACCCAAAACACACTGACGCACACTCATGCACTCACACACTTTACACACGCTCACATACGGTCAGTCTGACACGCTCACACACATACTCTCGTACTCTGACCCACTCCCACATACTCTCTTAGTCTGACATACTCCCACATGTTCTCACGCTCTCTCTGACACACACTGACACACACTCCCACATGCTCTCATACTCTGACACACTCACACACTGACATACACTCACTGACACACACATACTCTCACACTCTGACACACTCACACATACTCTCATGCTCCCACACACTCCACATTCTGACACACACATTTACACTCACATGCTCACACACACAGTGACCTACTCCCACGTAATCTGAAACCCTGACACATTCACATGCTACACACACACACAACAGCTGTACCCGCACTTTTGCACCTGCCGTCCCTCTACCCGGAATATTCTTTCCCCAGCACTCACCCTTCACCTCTGCTCAAATATTGTTTTTCCAGAAAGCCTTACGCATCACACTCATTCTTCTTCCCTGCTCTAATTTGCTTCCAAGAAGGCATTGCTACCTGACATGATATTACATACATTTCTCTGCTGTTGGTCTCTCCCTGTAGAATGTGAGCTCTTGGAGGGCAGGCACGTGGTCAGTGCTGCTGTGTCCCGATTGCCTGTCACATATTAGGTGCTCAGTAAATATCTGTTACATGAACAAATGAGTGACCCTAAAGCCCTTAGCCCAGAGCCCAGCCTTAGGGACAATATCGCCACCATTCTCGACCCCGGAGCATAGTAGGAGCTTGGTGAGTGTTAGCCAGGTCTGCGCTGGCGCTTCCGCACCTGTCATCACTTGCGACCCTCCCAGTCAGCTCCGTGAGGTAGGCACAAGTATTATTTTTCACACTTTCCAGAGGAGGGGATGAGGCTTCACAACATACCCAGGGTCCCTGGGGCTGGTCTGGCTGATAGGGTTGGAGCCCAGGCCCGCCAAGTCCCAGCCTCCAGGCCCAGTGCTCGCCGCCAGCTCCTAGGAACCACCTTGCAAACGCGGCAGTCTGGGGAGCCCCGGTTACACAGCGTCACAGCAGTGGGCACCGCAGCCCTCTGAGCAAGGAGGCAGCTCCGTGCCAAGGAGAGAGGCCGGGCCCGGGGGGCTGGAGCCCCAAGTTGCAGTCCCAAGTAGATTTCCTCCTTGTGGGTTGACCATAGGCCAGCATACTCCTCTCAGAAGAGATGAGATGAACCTGGCTCAGGTGGCAGGGTCAGGGAGCAATGTTTATTGGAGGACATATAGATCCTGGGATGGTGGGATGAGTCCAATGCCAACTAACATAGCCTTGCAGGAGGGCATGTCAGGTGGCAGGGACCGTGAGAGTAATAATACGAATTCCGGCTAACATCTCTTGGGCTCTTACTACTTGCCCAGCACTGTGCTAAATGTTTTACATGGATTGACTCATTTAATCCCCTCAACAGCTCCAGGAGGTCATTATCATCTCCATTTTACAGATGAGAAAAGGGAAATCAAAGAGGTTAAGTCACTTGCCCCAGGTCACACAGCTCCAAGTGGCGGAGTCAGGATTTGAAGCCAGCCAGATACAGTATAATCTGCCTCTAGCCACTACGCTCTCAGGCACTGCTCTGCTGTTTCCTACGTATGATAGGGGGCCGCTGGGGAAGGGCTTGTGGTCCTCTGTGACTGGGCTTCGATTACCTGAGACAGAACGGTGCTGAAAATAGGAGGGTATTATGCTCAAGAGAACCACGTTCCAGTGCTGGCTACTTCCCAGCTCTGTGACCTTGGGCAAGTCGCTTCTATGGAAAGAGTCTAGGTTCTCTTGTCTATAAAATGGGCCCAATATCCCCTGCCCCACCTGCCTCACAGTATTTTGCAATCTCTGAAGTGCTCTGCACACGTGTGTCATTGTTGGGCCAACGCAGGGAGAACTGAGAAGGTCAGGCCAAGGGAGCAGGGGATCCCTTCTGTCCGTGGTGGCAAGCTACAGGTGGTCCTTGAGCTGGGGAAGGGCAGGGAATCCTGCACCTGAAGCTGCAAAGAACTTCACAGATCCTTCACTCGGCTCTGTCAAATTCAATAAATATTTGTGAGAACTGAGTCAGTTTCGGTGCTGAGCCAAATTTCAGTTTATGAGCCAATTCCAGTGCATTTCATAGAGTGCCGAGTTGAGGATTCCAGTCCTTATCCATTCACTGAGAAAGTGAGCTTTTGATTAGCCTGCCTGCCATTCAGGCTTAGAGGCTTCCAGGGGACAGCATGCCCCCGCCCCGCCAACCCCTCGCCCCCGTCCCAGGGACCAGTTTTACTACCACACTAATTGGGCAGGCACTACAAGCATTTTCAGGGCAGAGAACTGGGAATGCTCTGGACAGGCCCTCACAGTGAAGAATTGTCCCACCTGCATCCCACGTGACTTTCCAGTGTCCTGCCAGCCATCCCAGCAAGCAGAAAATAATCTGTTTCAAATTCCATGAGCCCGTCCCCTCACTATATTTCATATACATGCATGAATTATTTCTGTGCAGTCTTTATACACCCAGGACGGTAACTTCCATGCATACCAAGGAAAGGATATGCTTTGCCTGTTCAGAATTTTATCCAGAGTTGGTCGCCATTTTAGAAAAATCACACCCCCTCCAGCGGGTTGTACTTGCGATATCTGAGTAGCTGATCCAACAGCGCATCTTTCTCTGTCTGCATTGCTGTCACCGATCCTGAGTGTAGGTGCCAGCATCTGAGTCCTTTATTATGCCTTCTAGCGGAGTCGGGTCCCAGCACTTATGCTTTATAATACGCTGTATTGTAAATTATGTTCCTTTCGCTTCTCTTTTATGTTTCAGTTAGGGCATTGTATTTTTTTAAATTATGTGGGTAAGTAGGTAATATTTATGAATTTCATCTCAGGATAATAAAGGTGGGCATTGCCAAATATTTGCTATAAAAATGGGATTTGGGGTCTGATGGCTTTGGGTGGGCTTGAGAACTGCTGCAGCCCTACCCCTCCCTTTCAGATGGGAAAACCGAGGTCTGGGAGGGAAGAGGCTTGCCTTTGTTCCTACGGCAGGTGGGAGACAGAACTTGAAGCTTATACTTTAGGAAGATTCGCCCCCCTTTGGCGTAGGGGGTAGGGGCATGGAGGCAGGAGAACAATGAAGTGCCTGGGGCAGGCCGCAGGGAGGGGGAGGGGTTGGCTGTGGCCCTGGGGATGAAAAAGACAGTGCAGAGTTGAGAGGTGATTTGGTGGACCCGCAGGTGTGTGTCACAGGCCGCAGGCATGTGTCATAGAGCACTGGCTGCCAGGAGGGAAGGGGGCGGTGGGGAAGCGTGCGGGCTATGGGACTTTAGTTCTTTCTGGAGGAATTTCTCCCTTTTGTGGAAGAGCTGGCCATCTCTGGCAGGGAACCTCAAAGGAAATCAGGCCACCCCACAGAGAAAGGAGACAGAGCTCCTGCCACCAGCCCCCAGAGCAACCAGAGACCCAAACTATTATAGAAACTAGGCCCAGCCAATCCGGCAGCCCTAGGCCACACCAGCTCCCGCCCAATCCTGGGTAACAGAGGCTTCAGCTCCCTGGGAAAATGATGTGTCTGTCCTGAGAAACCAAATACCCTACAGTGACTCCAGTTAGATTTCATAGGCACATGAAAACGCCATCCATCTCAAAAGTCCTCTACAAACCCCCAACACAGATAAATATTTTATTCGATTTTAAGCAGTCCCAGGCAGAATATAAAACGGCCTCCAGCCGTCTCCCTGGCAGGCCCAGACAGTCCTGGCTGAGGAGGGGTTTCTGAGTAGAAAGGCCGAGCCCTGGATCTCTGCCGTGAGCCGCAGCTTTAGGCCTCGTGTAACCTGGGGCTGCTGTCTTTTTCTTCCTGAGAATTGCGTGGCCTCACTTGCACGTGGGTTTCCAACCATCCCCCCTCCTGGGTCCTGCTTCTCTCAGCCCCCACCCACCACGGTGCAGAACAAGGTGCTGGGCGTGCCGGAAGCTCATGTTCGTTCATCTGACAAATAGTCACTTAGTAGCTGCTGTGGCCAGCATTGTGGTTGGTGTAGGGGACATAGCCATGAACAAGGCAGGGAAGGGACAAAAATAAACATGTAAACAAAAGCTGCTTTTGACAGAGATAAGATTGCAAAGGACACAGTCAGGATGCTATATTGGAGAAAAATAGGGAGCCCCTACTTTAGACTTGAAGGGTCAGGGAAGGCCTCCCAGAGGAAGCGACACTTGTGCCAAGCTCTGAATTGAGGAAAGTATTTCAGACAGAGGTCTCAGCAGGCGTAAAGGCTCTGCTTGATGAGTTTGCGGATGAGGAAAACCAGTGTGGCTGGAGCCGCGTGAGTGAGGCAGAGAGAGATGTGAGAGAAAGCTGGGGACACAGGACCCACTCCCACACACTAAGCAGGGCCCCCGTGTAGGAGCCTGGGTCAGGCTGCATCTCTGTTCAACGAATGAATTGTGAAACCATTCACAATTGCAAATGAGCGGGGCTGGGAAGACATGAGTCACCCACGCGGGAGGGGCCCCAAGTCAGTGCGCTTGGGCCCAGGTTGCCTGCTGTAGCTCTGCTGATGAGAACAGGCAGGCAGAAAGGAGCTGACCCTTATCTAGGATCTCTCTCTCTCTCTCTCTCTCTTAAAAGATTTTATTTATTTATTTTTAGAGAGAAGGGAAGGGAGGGAGAAAGAGAGGGAGAGAAACACTGACGTGTGAGACAAACTTCAATAGGCTGCCTTGCAGGCCCCAGCCTGGGACCTGACCCGAAGCCCAGGCATGTGCCCTGAACTGGGAATTGAACTGCTGACCTTTCGGTTTTGGGGATGATACCCAACCCACCGAGCCACACGAGTCAGGGCTAGGATATCTCTTGACCTGGGCAGAGTTACTTGGGGTTCTAATCTTAGCTCTACCACTTACCAGCAGGGAAGGTCATTTCCCCTCTTTGGGCTCGGTTTTCTCCCCTGCAGGACCGGAGGATGGGCACAAGCGTCTGGTGGATCATATGCACCCAGCGAATGAAATAGTTCCTATTATTATGCTGTCGTCGCCATTGCATTAGCTCATTTACCACTCCCAGTGACCCTCTGTTATTATCCATGTCTTACAGTGGCTCAGAGAGGGGAAAGGACTTATTCCAGGTCACATAGATGGAGGAACGGGGATTCAAACCTGGGTCTGCCGGTTTCTGTAGCTGGTATTACTTGCTCTGGGCCACTCAGGCTTGTGATCATCTGGACAATGGCTTGAAGAGAGAGCACAGAGTGAGTAGGAAGCTGGGGTCTCATCCTCTGAGAAAGGAAGGCAGGAAGAGGGGCGGCTGTGCCCACACTGCAGAGGAGGAGGCCAGAGGAGATGCAATCCCTGCATGACCAGCCCAGGGCACAGGGAGCTTGTGTCTTCTGTAATCCCAAAGGTCAAAGCTGGGCCCAAGGAGGAAACCCCAGGGAGACAAAAAGTCTGAACTGCCCAGTGGTGGAGAAGATGACTTTGTTAGGTAGTTAGCTGCCCATTCCTGGGAGTATGTAAACAAAAGTCAACATTGTTCCAGAGGAGATGTGTATTGGTTACCTCTTGCTGCATAACAAAGTAGCCCAAAATGTAGCAGCCTAAAGCACCAGGAAACATTTATATTCACATGGTCTCTGTGGGTCTGGAATTTGGGAGTAGCTTTGCTGAGTTGTTCTGGCTCAGGGGTCCCACGAGAGGCTGCAATGAGATGTCAGCCTGTGGTCGTCTAGAAGATTTACTTCCGAGCTCCCTTTCAGGGCTGTCGATAGAAGGCCTCACTCCCTTGCCACGTGCACCACTCCACAGGGTGCGTGCGTTTATGGCATGGTGGCTGGCTCCCCCAGAGCAAGAGACCCAAGAGAGCACTTTGGAAACTGCAATGTCTTTTTTTAGCCTAGTTCTGGAAGTCACATTCTGTTATTTCGACAATATCCTATCAACAGGTCACCCCTAGTCGCCATGGGAGGGGACTATCTAAAAGTGTCAGTAGGAGATGAGACTCACATGGGGCCATCTTGGAGATCGGCTATCACGGATTGGATATGAATCTGTAATTGTACACTCCAGCATCAGATGTCCCCTCCAAACCTCGGTTTCTCCGTCTGTACAATGGAGGTTGAACTTGGTGATTTGTAAGAGTTCCTGCAGACCTGTGGTAGGGTGAACACGGGGTCAGTATGTCAGGTCAACTGCAGAGCCTCAAAGGTGAGCAGAACATGCCAGAGAGACAGTGGAGGCCCATGGTCATCTTAGAGTCACCAAGGGGAACAGAGGTGTTACAAGATGTTGACTAAACCCGACGGCACCATCTCCAGGCACCAGTCCACCTATGATGTGGCAAAGAGGTGTCACAGGGCAGTAGACTGCAACTGACATGTCCCTTCACTCCAGAATAACCCACACAGATCAGATCTGACCTTATCCATCTCCCCTTCCAGAGAGCTTTTCTGAAAACTTCTCTAGAGAGACAGTGTGTGAGGGGGCAGAAGGGAGTGAGGGGAACACAAGGCGTGGGCTGTTCAAATGAGTTAATATTGATGCTTGAAGTGCCTGGGACAGAGTCGGACACTTAGTGAGGCTGTGTAAGCGTTATCTATGGTAAGTTCTGCATACATGTGCGAGGGAGGCGTGGACCCCTTCTGGAAGACCACATAAGAAATTCCATAGGTGGCTTCTGTATATAATGTTGGTCTCCTCACAAGACAGCCCTGTGAACATCAACCTAGCTCATAGGAGGTGTTTACAAATATTTGTTGGATGAATGAATGGATGGATGAATGAATGAGAGAGAGATATAAAAATGGGTGAGCTGCCATCCCAGCTTGTGGGGAGCGCCAGTCCAGTGGGACCCTGACAGCTCATTCCAGTGCAGTGTGCAAGATGCCCTGGGGTGCAGGAGCTCTGGAGGGAGAGGTAGCCGGCCGGGCTGTAGGCAAGATGAGCAGTGGCGAGCGGGTCAGGGAGCACCCGTGGCGGAGGTGTTATGCAGGCCAGGCCTGGCTCCAGACCCAGTGGAGAAGAGCATTCAAGGCTGAGGAAACAGCACACACAACGGCCTGGAGGGAGTGTGTCCTCAGAAGAGTAGGTGACATGGCGTGGAGATGCTGCCGCAGAAGTGGGCAGGGGCAGGATTGCAAAGGACCTTGCATGCTGAGAGGAGCAGGGCAGCTGGGGAGGGGTCATTAGTTAAGAAACACATATTTGGAGTCTGGAGACATGTGGAATGCTTAAAAGCAGGGGCTCTGGACTTAAGCAACCCGGGTTCAAATCCCAGCTCTACTACCAACAATCTCTGTGACCTTGGGCAAGCTACCCCTCAACTGTAAAATGGAGGTGCTAATAGTAGTTAACTACCCCTTGGGGCTTTTAAAATGAGTTAATATCCATGCTTAAACTGCTCCGAACAGAGTCTGACACCAACTGAAGCTATACAAGTGTTAGCTGTTACACATACTGTATACCCCTAGGTGTGGACAAGACCCATCCCTGAAAGACCACATGAGAAATCCCGTTGCAGGGGGGCCTTGGTGGGAAGGAGACCTGCTATTTTCTGAACACGTCCTGGGCATGTGCTATTGCATTAACAATGGTGCGTGGGCCAGGGAGGCTGTAGGGGGCTGGGAACCGGTGGGACCAGAGCTGGTGAGGGTCCGGTCGTGCAGAGGACATGGAGAGGGATTAGACTAGGGTGCTGGATGTTGCCACCCTAGAACTACCAGGTGGTCTGTTAAATGTGGCAGAGAGAAGACAATGGAGTGAGGGCACGGCAAAGTTGGCACGCCCATACTGGGATATCCCGACCTAAAAGGGTAGTAAGCCAGGGTCTCCGTGGAGGGGCACCGTGAAAGCATGCCAGGCTAGTCCCTGAGAGAAGGGCCTGAGGTAAAAACAGCCCATGGGGCCCAGAGATGCTTCCTCAAAGGTACTGAGAGAGCACTCAAAGCAAATTGTTGGTGTCCATGGGGAGGCTGGGGCCACTAGCCCTGACTGCGGAGGTCGCTGTGAGGAGCTGGGCCCCTGCGAAGGTGAGCTCTGCCCCTTGTTCCACCTGTTCAGGCCCTGACCTTGGTGACGGGTTGGGTGGAAGTGCAACGTTCACCCTTGAAGTCATGTCAGATGAGGCACCTCTGCTCTGCAAGGTACAGACATCCTGCTTGGCTTGGTCTCAGGGTTGGCTGGGAAGGGGTGACAGAGCACCTGCAAGGGGAGTGCGGCTAATAGCAGCATGTTTGGATACCATGATGGTTCTTGACCTTGAACACAGCTTTGTAATTATTAAGTACTCCACCAGAGCCCCCTTTCCCACCCTTGGGCAATGAGGGGACAGGGCTGCATCCCCTTCACCGTGTAATCAGTTGGCAGCCTCTGGAATCTAAAATTGTGTGAGCTGGAAGAGACCTTAAGATTTCCTATTCCGGCCAATTCACATTGTGCAGGTGGGGAACCTGAGGCCCAGAGGCCAGCGGGGACCAGCCAGGACCCATGGGCAGGCTCTGTGCTCCAGCTTGCCAGGGTTGGGGGTGGGGGACAGTGGGAAGCCTGTAGGAGTTTGATAGACTAAGGTTCAAACCCTAGCTCCGCTATTAACCAGACAAGCCTCCTCAACTCTGAGCCTCAGTTTCTCCATTTATTCCTGCATCAGGCTTTTATTCAGCACCTGCTATATACCAGGCTTTGTAAAGTCTATCAGCCTCAGAGTGTCTTTGCCCTCCAGGACCTCACAGAGTGTGGAAAAGAGGGTTCCAGGTGTGCTGGAGCGGAGACTAAGGTACCATGTGCCTCCTGAGGGTCGGGGGATGCTCACAGGGAAGATGGCATTCAGACTGGGGTGGGCAGCACCTCCCTGGGCAGTCGAGGAGAGGGAGGATGTTCCAGGCAGAGGAAACAGCACAGGTAAGTCCTGGACATCCGCACCTACGGTGCCCTGGGGGCCCTGAAGGGCCTTTTGTTTGTGGCTTCTAGGTGGGAGGCTGCTGAGTAGGGGAGGCAGGCATCTGAGCACAGGCAGCCCAGGAATCAGGCCGAAGGGCTTGGGTGTTATCTCGGTTGGGTTTTTCTGATGACCCAGAGGCAGAATTGCAGGGAGATCTGTTGGAGGGTGATCCCAGGAAACCCTGGCAGGAGAGTGGGGAAGGGAAGAAAAGGGAGTTGGTAAAGGATTGTTATCCAGGCAGAAATCTAC
>PVJD01017167.1:0-18420 GCA_004026545.1 Mormoops blainvillei
CCCCCGGCCTGCCTGTGTCCTGTTGGTAAGAAGGCCAGCTTCACGCCTCTGCAGGCTTTTCTGGCGGGTTGGCTATGGACTCTGGTTTTAAAAATGCAGTTAATATTTCACAGAACACCAATCCGGTTTCTGTAAGGAGCCAACTACTGTTGAATCGGCTCTATGCAAGTAGCTGTTGAGATTGCTCACTGGGGTCGGACCTCTCCACACCCCACTCAGCCCTTCTCTCAGTTCCCCTCGCACTGCCCTTTCTGCTGACCGAGGCAGCCTCCAATCAGCTCACGTGAAAGCCACTGGTCCAGAAGCGTCTTGCTGGACGTATGTTGGCAGACGGCTGTCCCCACCCCGGTAACAGAGACACGTGACCCGTCCGCCACCATTTATAGGTGAAGAAACTGAGGGGTTAGAGAGGCGAAGTGTCCGGCACGCGGTCACATGGTTGTGAGGAGCACAGCCAGGGCCAGCGCCCAGGCCTGCCGCCTTCAACCCTCCCAAGACACCCTCTGGTGACTTCTTCCAACATTTAGTGGCTTTTACTTTTCCTGTCCAGAGGAAAAACTGTTTTCTAAAGAGCAGACTAAGTCCCAGGCAGGAGACCCCCTGGACTTGAACTGCTCTTGCTCCTGACAGCGAATCCCACTCAGTGTCTCATCCACCAGATGTGGCGCCCCAGGGGAGGGGGTCCCTATTGAGTCACAGTCACCTCCTGATTTCTTCTGCCCCTACAGATGCCTCCCAGACCCTCCCCAATGCCTGGGAACCTCTGCCTGTTTGCAAGATTCCAGCCCTTTCTGTGACTGGCAAACGCTGTGGAAGACAGCAGCCCTCCTAGTGGGATCAGTAGGGCTCCTCCCCTGGGGCTGCATTTCTCAGAGCTCCCCCCGCCACCAGCTCTTCCTGGGAGCCACCTATTTCTTTTTCCTTTCTTGCATAATCTGATTTTCATCCCTTTGGACTGAAAATTCTGCTCCTCATTATCTCACCTTCTACACCAAAGCTCCAACCAAAGCACAGACTGAGTGACTGGAGTTCAAGTCCTAAACTAATGTCCAAAGCGCTCGCAGTGCCCCTCCTCCCAAGGGGCCCAAAGCTTCCCGGAGGCAGTGTGGTCCGCGAGATTCAGCACAGCACCACCTACTGGGGGAGAAAGGCAGGACACTTTGACCCTCTATTAAATATGACATCTACACAGTGGTTCTCAACTGGACCCACCTGGAAACTTACTAAAATATTCATGTCCCATTCCCAGAGATTTCACCTGGCCCAGCGGGTGGCTGGGGTGTGTCAGAGGTCCCAGGTGATTGTGCGGCCAGGCTGAGGCATCCCGGGGGAGCAGGCCTCAAGAGGCTGCAGACTCCCGGGCTCACTGCATGGTCCAAGATCAGCTTCCAGCTCGCAAACCCGAATGCTTTATTTTAAATGGATGACTATTGCTCTGGGAAAAGCTTCCAAAGGTTTTTTTGTTTGTTTTTTTTTAATCAGGTTCTCAGCGGGTTCTGTGTCCCCCAACCCAGTAAGTGTCCCTAGCCCAGTCCAAATGTGCCCCTTCGGGGGGTGCCAGATTCAATGCTCAGCTGTGGGGCTGACAAGCCTAATAGATATGGATAGTGTGCAGATCTCTGTAAAAAGCCTACAGCGATTAAAAATTAGATCAACTCATTGTGGTCACGTTGACTGTTTCATGCTGTTCAGAATCTCTTCCTGGCACTATCATGTGCCTTTGATTAATAAAGAATGAGAAATGAATTATTACTTAATTAATGCACTGGTTTTGGCAGGCAAAAAACCTCAAAACATAAGATCCATGGGAAAAAGCAATCCAAGGGGTCCTTGATGATTGTCTGTTGGGAACCACTGGTTGAATACAAGCCCCTTATCTGAGAGGTGAAGAAGCTCAGGCCCAAGGGGGCTAAGGGACTGTCTTTAGGTCATACACCCAGTTATGCCAGCGTGGGGCCCTTACCCAAGTCTTCCAGCCATGCTGTAGGGGTTACAAAGAAAATGTACAGGATATTTTGCTGGAAACTCTCACTTAACCCAATGCCGTGGACCCGGACTGTGGAAATTCCTCGCTGGTCATGAAGGCTGTGCGGCCCAGAGAGAGCAAACGCTCAGGGAGAATTTACAAACCTGTTGTAGTTCAGGATTTCACTGAAGCTAAGATACCATCAATTGTATTATAAGATACATCATTGTTTTCTGCACCACTAAGAAAAAGTAGTGCCAAGTATAATTGTAAGATGCCATTAATCACAAGATACATGTCAGTTTTAGAGATGTAAAGATGTGAGGGAAAAAATGGAACTGAAATGCTGCACATTAGCCTCCCCCATTCCGTTCAGAGCCACACCGCCGTGTTCCTCCACCTGGTGTTCTTACCCGCTGGAGGTGCTAAGGGGGATGAAACGGCACCTTGAAGAAAACAGATCATTTAAAAAGCAGAAATGAGTAGCAGAGCAGGCGCAGCCCTATCTGTGGGATCCAAGGATAAAGTCCCGGATTAGCCTGCGGAAGACCTTGGTTTTGAATCTCAGTTCGGGAGCTGCCCAGTGCTGTCATCTCGAGCATGTTCTTAGTCTCCCCAAGCCTCAAGCTCTTCATCTGCAAAACAGAGATAACATGTGCCCTCCTCCCACCCCCCGCCGCATCCTCTCTCCTCGCCCTATTGCAGAGCTCAGAGGAGGAAACAGTAAGCTGAGTCAGGGTGGCGCCTAGTGCATATTCATCGCCAAGAACCACCTTCTGTTTCCTCAGCTGATGCCTGCGACTCCTGCGAACAGAGAGCTGTGAGGTGACAGGGTAGGTCACTCAGAGAGTCGTCCTAGGCTGATGGAAACACCGTGAAGGGATGAGCATCCATGGACTGAGCCCAGTGGGGTTGCTCTCACTTTGGCCACACTGGGGACCCCCGAGGGAGCAGTTCTCACCCATCTGAGGAAGACAACTCATCCGTACAGGAGGCAGGGAGACCCGGGGCCAGACAGAAGTCTGCCTTCCCAGGAACAGATGGCAGAAATGGTCCCAGGGGTCTTGCCCCCACCCAAACCCTGGGCAGACACACTTCTGCTGAGCTTGACAGCCTCACTGCATAAAGAGCCAAGCAAGGAACCCCCCGCACCCTCCCAGCTGTGTGCCCAGGTGCCCTTCCTAGGGAGGCATGCCAACCTGCCAGTCAGCCGTGTTTTGTCCCTGCCCCCTTCTCAGGGCTGAAAGGGAAGCAGACAACTAGCAAAGACGGAATCCCTCCTGCTCAATCCTCCCACAGCCCCAGAGCGCCTCTTGCAGTGGAGTCTGTGTCCTTTCAACCATGGACGCTGCACCCTGAGTTCGAGTCTCGGCCCCCCTAATTGCCCCTAACCAGAGGCAGGCCCTGGGGCAATTTCCCCTCTGCACCTCCATTTCTTCATCTGTAGAGCAGAGATGAAAAGCCCCATTGTGCTTCCCCCATGGGCAAATACAGGGATGGAACTGGAGGTGTGGGAAAGCACCCGCCAGAGAACATGGACTGGAGCGAAGCAGCCCAGTGGGGAGGAAGGCCACAGGGGGGAACAAATCAGGAAGGCAAAAGGGCTCAGACACAGAGTTCCCCCACGATTGCAGTCACCTCCCCTGCCTCACCATGACAGGGACTCACAGGCAACATGGTGAGAAGCACCGAGTTGGGAGTCACTCCTGGATTCAAAATCTGCCCCTGCAACTCAGGTGTATTGCCATGGGCCAGTCGCCAGCTTCTCCAAGCCTCCATGTCCCCATCTATAAGTTGGGGACCCATAGTATCCTCGTAGGCTCTTTGAAGGACTAAATGAGATGAGGCATAAAAAGTGCCTGGGCTATAGGGGGCGCTCGCTAAATGGCAGCGGGGGCAGCCCCACAGCCACCTGCTCTGATTCGGGGCTCCCTGCAGGTCGGGGGTGCTGCTGTCCTTGCCGTGGGCGTCTGGACCCTGGTGGAGAAGAGCGGCTACCTCAGCGTCCTGGCCTCCAGCACCTTCGCTGCCTCCGCCTACATCCTCATCTTCGCAGGTGCCCTCGTCATGGTGACGGGCTTCCTAGGCTTCGGCGCTGTCATCCGGGAGGACCGGAGCTGCCTGTCCACGGTGAGTGCCGCCTGCCCCACTACGCCGGGCCTGTGCCCCACCTCGGGTTCCTGCACTGAGAACCCCACCAGTGACAGTGGCCCCAGCCTGGAATCGGAGTCCTGGGGAGGCCGGAGAGGGCGGTTGCCCTCTGGTTGGCTATTTGCTTTCTTCTCCAGGTTCTTAGGAACTAAGCCCAAAGGGCGGTCTCAGTCCTGGCGCAGCCGCGGCTCCTCCTCCCCCTCCCTCTCTGCCTCCCCCCTCCTTCTGCTCTTCCTCCTCTTCCCCTCTTCCTTCTTTCCTTCCAGATTTCATCATGGTGATTTTCAAAGCTATGCAAAAATGAAAAGAAAGTCATAGTGAAAGTCTGCGTCCCATCACTCAGACTCCACAACACTCGTCCCAGAGCCAGTGCTGTTTCATCTGTAGGTACCTGGCGCCTCTCCCACCCCGACATCCCAGGCATCTCGTCATCTGTGAATATTCCAGGGTGTACCTGGGAAACTTAAGGGTCCTTGTTTAGAATACATAATGACAATACTATCATCACACCTGAAAACATTTAACAGTTATTCCTTAATATCATGATATAATCAGGCAGTTTCAAATTTCCCCAACTGACCCATAAACTGTTCCTTTAAAAAAAAAAAAAGTTGTTTGAGTCAGAATCTAAATTAGACCCATGCATTATAATTGGTCATTTTGTCTCCTGGGTGTCTCTTAGTCTCTAAATTCCCCCATCGACATCTCTCTCTTTTTTCCTTGCGATTTGTTTGTTGAAGGAACCAGGTCACGTGTGCTATAGTTTCTCCTGGTCTGGCTTTTCTGAGGACATCCCCTGTGAGATTATTTAATGTGTTCTCCTGGTACTTGAATCTAGAGGCTTGATCAGACTCAGGTCGGATCGTTGGGGCAAGCGTACCTCATGGGTGTGGGCAGCACAGGCTCCTCGATGGGCTTCTTCCTGGGAAGCTGGCCGGCTGGAGAGGAGGCCAGGGTGGACTGCAGGGGCAGGAGCCAGAGTCCAACTCGGGACTGCCACGCCGACCCTCTAACTCTGAGAGCCCGCCGCTGATGCAGGCTCCTCTGCCCTTACTCTCTTCCTGAGGGCCAAGGCCAGTGTGGGCAGGGGAGGCTGCGAAACATCAGCAGAGAGGGCAGGGCCAGAACCAGTCCAAGTCTCCATGAGAAAGCAGGCTGAGCCTGGAAAGGGTCAGGTGGCGGGAAGAAGCCCCAAAGGGGCATGGTGCCCCCGCACCCTGCTTCCTGAAATCCACAGTCTCCTGTGAGCGCCCCGCCCCTTGGCAGTCTCAGGGACCAGAAGGAAGGCCTGCGGGTCTGTAACTGACAGCGCTCGGCTCTCTGAGCCAATGATCGTAGCCTCCCCTCCTTCACTCCCTTCTTTCGTGACCCATTTGCAAGACCTGTCCCTCCATCCGGGCCCAGCCATGAAGAAAACAGGTGTCCCCAGGCAGAGCCTGACAGGCGCATGGTCTGAGGCCTGCGTCGGGGGGACCACGCCGAGCCCAGGGCTGTGCGGGGGAGAAGGGAGCCTTAAGGAAGGCCGGGACCTCGGGCTCACCTGCCGACCTGGTGCATACCTTTTGCCCCAGCTTCAGAGGGTCAGCAAACAGAGGGGTCGTCTCATCCCCCAGGGCCCAGAGGCAGGGCTGGGGCCACAGCAGGGCTGCTGGATTCCTTCTTCACCCGCTGCCTGCGTTCACTTTCATCTCACACAGAAGTGAAGAATTCTCTGGTCCAACATTGCTAACCAAACACATCAGAGAAGCACCAGCTCCAAAGCGAGGTCAGGGAGAGGCAGGCGGACACATGCCCGCGGCCACCGGTCCAGGAGCGTGGGGCCGGGGGCTAACAAACAGCGAACCCCGATGCCTGAGTCTTCTTCCCTTGCTTTTCTCTGCCCCCCTCTGAAAGACCCAAAGACAGGACTGGCCCAAGGACAGAACACAGGGGAAGCAGCGGGTCCTGAATAATCCACATCCTGGCCCATCAGCCCCCCGAGTTACTGAGCGCTTCGTTGTTTAAACCAATAAGGTGGCTGTAAGACCTTCCTTGGGCTAACACAAGCAGAACTTTTAAAACCCAGGCTCCACTTAGAGGCAAGCGGTGTGGTTAAAGCAGCTTAAAAGTGTTCTGCGCTTCCCGGAGGTGCCTTCCAGGCCTCATTGCATCTTTTTCAACGTGTGTCTTAACTTCCGCTTGAAATCTTTAATCTGCTAAAGCCTGGAGGACACTCCAGAAGAGAAATGCAGAGATTCTAGCTCTAGAAGCTCTATGCAAAGGGGTCCCCAAGAGGGAGAGGAAAGATGGAAGACCAGGCATCTGTATGTGGTACGTCCAGCTCAGACCACAGGGAGGGAGAGGCCTGGCATCAAAGGTGCCCAAGAAGCAGCCAAAGAGGGCCGCCCAGCTCCCATAAGGAGCACACATCTGTCCTGCCCGGGCCCTTCCCCCTGGCACATCTGCAGCCCCTGAAAGTCACTTTCCCAAGAAGGAGACGTTCATCAGGGACAGGAATAGCACATCCTGGTTGGTGCTTAAATGATGTTCGCTCGGTGCCGGAAACCTGCAAAGAGGAGCGGGAATGGGGTTTAAATTATTCACGCCAGCTCTTCTTTTTCAGCGAAGGCTGCCTGAGAAAACCAGAGGGTTCGGGCCGTCTAAGCCCAAAGCCGATGCCCAGCGCAGACAGCACCCCGATCAAAGGGGAGGGATATTTTTAGAGTCTTGAATACGGGCTCTGAAAACTGTTATGATGGATGGTCCAGGCTAAACTGGGTCTTTGTCAGGAGTTCTTTTACATTTATGGGATGGATTAAAAAAAATAAGAAATTCTAGAACCAATTTCTGAAAATGAGGGGACCCCAAATTGCAACCCTTCTAGCAAGGACGTCCGGCCTTGGTTAACCAGGGCAGCGAGGCCTAGAATCCGGGACTGCGGCTCAGAAGCGGCTCTAGCGCAGCTTGCCCATCATGCTCCGGGGCCTCGGGGAAGCCACTCGGCCACGCCTGCCCCCTCGGTTCGCCCCGTCTTTATATGGGGCGAGGTGTGAGGATATCGAGGAAGCACTCGAGGTCTCAGGAAATGAGTCACCGCATTATATAAAAACCCTAAAATGTGGCTATAATTACACTGACATCACCGTCACAATTACCAAGCTCCTTTGAGAGGGACCCTAAGACAGTGGAGTTATTTGTAGGGACCGTGGCTCCCAGGGTCCCCGCAGCTCCTTAGCCACAGAGAGAAAAAGACTCGCCTGAGGCCACGTGGCCAGGAGCTTGCACCAAGGCCTCTTCGGCCACCCCAGGCTGGCCCTGCGCCCCTCCCCATGGGAGCCTCCCCCCAGGGAACAGGGCTGGCATTTCTCCTGACTCAGGCCCCACGGTCTGCCTGCTGGCTGAGAAATGGCGCACCGAGGTGGGAACCGGAGGCGGGGGACCTGGCTGTCTGCCACCAGGTTCACTCAGAAGTGGAGATCAAGCTTCAGGGTGCTGGCAGTGTGACAGAATTCAGCTCTGTTAGTGTGCCACAGAATGTGTGTGAACCTAGTTGGAGAAAAGTTCAATTATGTGTGGGCTGGTATCACCCATAGGGGTTCCTCAGCAAATCTCAGAGTGGGGCTGAACCAGGAGAGACAGAGTGTGTGTGTGTCTGTCTGTCCGTCTGTCTGTCCATGTCTGTGTTTGTGGGTCTATCTGTGTCTGTCTTATCTGTGTCTGTGTCTATGTCTGTGTTGCAGGAAGGTAGGCGAGGTGGGTAAGCAGCATCTGTTTGCACCCCCAATCCGACAGTTTATTCGGGGAGGCCACACTACCTTTCCATCACGCAGCTTCCTTTCTGTGGCAGATTCTGTGTTTAGCCACGTAACCGGAAAGAGACAAGCTGTAGTCCCCGCCATCTAACGAGGCACGATGATCAGTACCCTGGAAACCGAGCCTCCTGAGAGAGGGGGGCCTCAGAGCAGGTGATCTAAACAGCAGATGGTCCTTCGGCCGAGGATGGGGAAGCCCATGGGTCTCTACAAGGGTCTTTCCTTCCCAGCGACATTTCACTCCTGTTGACGTTACAATGGCCCTTACTGCACAAGCACGCCCGCCCCCCAGGGATGGCCTGGCAGTGAGGAAATAGATCCGGATGGGAAATCTCTCCCTGCGGCCCCCGTGGGGAATTGTGCAGGTCGCTGAAAGCGGCCAGTAGTGCTACTTGACTCTCATGGGGCCGGTGGGAGAAAAGGGCAGGTGGGGGCTAGCCAGTCACTTGAAGAGTCACGGCAGGCCCCACTTTGCTTGGTGCTCCTGACCGGGGAGCCGGAGCTGGCCGCACTCCCCGCCGAGAGCCGCGGGCAGAGGAGGTCCGGAGCCACCTTCCTTCCCATCCGCTCTGCACCGTATTCCCCTGGGGCAGCATCGGCCACAGCCTTCAGAGCCGCACATCCCCCACACCTGTGGGACCAGGACAGGAGTGGTGACTGGAGAGCTGTCTGGACATGCTTTACCTGTCCAGATATCTGTCCATTTATCTGTGTGGCTTTATCTCTGCAGCAGAAACCTTAGCAACTCTTCACCTCCCGAGGAACTGCCTCACTAAACTCATTGCATGGTGGAGAGCGGAGAATATGGCATCCTGAGGATAGGCTGTCCCTGAGGAGGGAAGGAGGCCCTCCTGCCAAACAGATAAGAGTGCTCAGTGAGTAAGGAAAGGGGAAGAGAGGGGGCGTTCCTTTAGATGTTCCTGCTGGGGAACAGGAGGCCCAGAGAGAGGACGCTTGGTCCTGACACCACACAGACAGATAGAGCAGCAGCATCAAGACAGTCTTCCCATCTAAGCCCCACATTTTATGCAGAAGGTCCAGAGAGGATGAGTGATTCACCCAGGGTCACACAGCATCTTCACAGAGGAAAGCTGAACCCAGATTCCCAGGCCAGGGTACCTTGTGTGACATCACCCTTTTCTCTGACAAGCACCATTCTGGGCTCAAGAGCCACCTTCCTCAGGCTACAGGGGGTGTACCTGACCACCACCCACTGTAGCAGCAAATTTTCTGTACACAGCAGTATTTACAGCCAGTTAATTTCCACCAACTCCTCCTCTCCGATTTTTGGCAACCCCTGCCCCATGTTATGTTGATGAGGCTGCCCAATTCATCGACCTCCACAAGCACTTCCAACACCTTTCCAGCATGTCCCATTCTGCTGGGCACAAGACAGGAAGAAAAGGAAAGGAGACACAGAGGGACTAAGACCCGCTTTGTGGCTTAGAGTCCAGAGAGGAAGACAAAACGCCTATATTAAAGAAGAAAATACCACATGGGGGTTAAATTTCTGTCTGAATTTGATCAGAGCTCGGACCTCTCTGAGCCCTAGGACTTTTCCTAACCTCTACGCAAGGTGGGAATTTCTCCTGCTCAGTCTTCCCTCTTCCACTGTGGCCAACTCTGTTACCGCCACTACTCCCATTCAGGGGTCCCTGCCACCATCCGGCATCCTACCCTGGCCCATGCACAGTCCATTGGTTCCAGGCATGTGCACAGGTCCCTACGGGGTGCATCACATCTCTCCCCAGTGGGTGAGAAGACAGTCCTTGCGGGGGGCCAGCAACAGGCAGCACTCGGTCCCTTCCCCTACACCTGAATCCCCTAATTCCCTGGGCTGTGTGTCCCCAGGGGAGTCTGGTGGCCATTCCGCAGCCAGCGGGCCAGGCCCAGCTGCCCACACTGGAGCCTGCTGTCTCAGCCCATTCTGTCTGGACTCTTAGCAGTGCTCCCCTGGGTGCCTGCCTTTGGCTTGTAGTTCTGAAACTGTTCTCCTCCCATGAACTCCCACAGTGTGAACTTTGCACCCCCAACCTTTGGCTGAGACTTTGGACGGCCTGGCCCGCATCCTCTTGATGTCTCTTGAGTATCCCCTGCCTGCCCACAGCCTCTTCCAGCTTCCCCATTCAGTCGACCAGCGGTCATTGCCCTGGCCCTGGTCCTCTTCTCGGCTCCCAGCCCCTTGGGTCAGAGCTGGATGTTAGCATCTACCATCAGCCAGGACACACCCTGGAGTCCTCCCGCAGAACAGCGCCAGGTAGCGTGGCTGAGTCCCAGCACCCAGGGTGGCTGCAGCTGGATGGGCCAGGCTGTGAGCCCTGGGCAGCAGCCAGGAGGGGTAGAGGTCGCCTTCATCCTTCCACCCGTGACATCTTGTTGCAAGAATGGCTTCAGGCTCCCAAATCCACCTCCTCCCTTTTATGCATAAGCAGACCGGGCAGCTGCACCTCTGAGCCCTGACCGCCTCCAGCCCATGGTGAATTGCCAGATAATCTTGTGCCCTGAGGTCATGGCCGCTTAAACAGCTGGCTCCCTCTTTTCCTGTTTGGCCTTGGTTGACCCGAGCTCCCCGGCCCGGCCCCGGCCCCGCCGCGCCTGCCTGCGGCTGCAATCTGCCAGGCCGGGAGCCTCAGGCTGGGATCTTCTCCCTACAGCTTGGTCTCCTCGGCAGCATCTCCACGCTCCTTGCTTACTGTTGCCAGGCCGCCCCGAGACGCCACCAGTGCCCCCACTCCCGCCCCCACTAGCCCGGACACCCTGCCTTGTTTTCTGACTGGCTTTGTTTCCGTCTCCGACCACGCGGCACGGCAGAGACAGAGGAAGAAAGCTTTGGCGAAGCTTCCTTCTGTACGGCGGAATCGGTCCAACGGAGAAATTCCAAAAGTCCAGTTGTGTCAAGTTCTTAAAACTTACCGCAAGGGTGGCTGGAGCCAGCTGGGGCTGAACCGCGCCCATCCCGGAGCACCAGTGGCTCTGCCCCCGGAACCATGCCTGGGGCTCGGCTCGTCCCCCTGCAGTGCGAGTCCCTCTGAAGACTCAATTTCTAATTAGTCACCGTACGGTCACAGTGAGAAGCATCTCTGCAGATTTCCTGCAGAACCTCTCATTAAGGAAAGTATTGGTTTGGTTCAGAGAGTACTGTGTTGTTCCAGCTTCACTTTGGATCTATATATAGTTTTAGAAAATACCCAACTTCTGGAGCAAACTGTTCCATTAAAGAAAAGGGGGGAAAAATTGGTGAATGGTACGGAGTGAGGGGTGGGGGGAAGATGACTGTTTGGGTCCCATTCTGTTCTTACCAAACTAGTTCCTTCTACGGTTGGGGTTCAGTTCGGCATATCTTGAAATGGCATCACTCTTCTTGAAGGCTCCAGGGGCAGAAACCACAAGAGCTTTCTTTGGAATTCTCATCCTGCTTTCTGTCAGACCAAGACTCAGGTGGTCCCTTCTGGAAGGACTGGGGGCACGTCTGAGAGCAGAGGCAGGACAGGAACAAACGCCTGAGTGGACAGGAGGTCAGGGAGGAGTTGGGGGAGCGAGTGGCACTCACGCCCATGCACAGGGCCTGTGAAGACGAGGGTGAGAGTGTACACAGCCCTGGGAGCAGTCCAGCACGAGACCCACAAGTCAGATCGGGGTTCAGAAGGATGTCGGCAGAGGGGGGTCACGACCAGGAACTCCTGGCTCACGGAGGGCTGTGCGGGCCTTGCCCGAGCTGAGGCTTGATGGCTCTCAGCTGCGGAGCACAGATGGGCCAGAGCAGCGGCCCTGGGACGGGAGGCCCAGAGGGAGCGGAGGCCTCGCTTGTGTTTGGGGCGCTGCGCGCACACACACACGGAGTGTTGCCCAACTTGTGCAGACAGTTACCGGACTCTGAGATGAGTCAGGCTGGGTGAGCAAGGCGGAGGGCAGAGGAGGCAGGCGTCAGGGCCCATGGCCGTGCTCCCCGGGAGGAGCAGAGGCTGGAAGGTCAGGGCCCAGCAGGCAGAAGCCGCCGCTGCACCACTGCACTGCTGCACCGTGGCTCGTGGCCCTGGTGGAGGAGGGCAGCCCGGCCAGGAGGGGCCGCCCGGAGCATGCCTGGCCGACCTGCTGGCACTGAAGAATGGAGGCTGGGTGGGGCCAGTGAGAGAGCTCGTGCATTGGGGTTGGGGGGTTCCTGGATTTCCCCTTTGTCTCTCCGCCACCATGCTCTCGTTTCTCTCCTGACATCTCTATCCACCCAAACCTGCTGACTGCGCCTTAGACCGAGGCAGTGAGGTATCACCTGAGCGGCTCCCATGACGGTAACACCATCGCGTGCCAGCTCTCCCCAGGTGCAGCCCCTCTGTGAGCACTTCCCAGGGTGGCTCCCACCTCAGACCAGACCTGAGCACAGTGCCACCCAGCACACAGCCACGTGAGCCCAGCGTCAGCCTCACCGATCCCACCTGCGCAAGGGCAGGGAGGGCTGGAGAGGCTTGTGCGAACTCACTCGGCAAAGACGTGGCTGAGACCGGAACTGAACCCGGCGATTTGGGCTGCAGAACCTGCGTGCTTACCTGCCATCGCCCTCCTAACAGTTGATGGGAGGGGCGCGTGTGTAAAGGATGCTTTTCCACTGCTTCCACTGCCGAAAAACAGAATTTCCTCCGCTTCTCGGTCCTGGTTCTGAGAAAAAGGCCAGCCAGCTGAGTCAGGTTGTCACCTCCCAAGCAAGCCATGGGCAGGGAGATGGATCCTGGTGGCCCCTCAAGAGAACGGCGGCTCCGTTGGGGGAGCACGGACCCTCCTTGGCATGGTTAGCTGAGAGAAGCAGGATGGCCTGGCGCCCAGGAAACACCGAATCCTTGAAATATGACGCGGGGTGTCTGAGAACTTGTACTGATTTTTGTTTAATAACTCAAAACCAACACCAAACTTAAAGGCAGACAGCAGTTCCAGAACCTTCTTTATCCTTCCTGGTCAGCCTAGTATACACCCTTTCTGGCAGCTCACCCCTCACAGCCCAGCTCACTGGGGGCAGCGGGAGGGGCCAGACAACACAAAGTCCCCAGCGAAGCTCCCAGAGCTCCTGGGATGTCCCTGGACTGCTGGCATTCCCTCTGCTTCACTGACCCTTTCTTCTGTCCAGATGCTGCCGAGCTGCCCCCCACCCCCTGGCAGGTACAGTGTAAAACCCCTCACATTCTTCTGTGTTGAGTTCAGGCTGCTCAGGAACTCGATAACCTTCCTCTTAGATCTTTTTTGTGTCTCCCATAATGCATAGGGGCACATATGCAAATCAAGTCCCAGCATCACCTTAGACCCTGATATTTCCTTGCAGTGGGGCCGGCCTGTACTCTGTAGAGGGTCAGCAGCAGCCCTGGCCTCCACCCACTAGATACCAGTAGCGCTCCTTCTCCCAGTTGTGACAACAACAAATTAATAGTTTCCAGACATTGCCTAATGTCCCCTGGGGGCAAAATCGTGCCAGGTTGAGAACCACCAGTATAAATTAAAGTAACAGGTCTGTGCTTCCCACAGATCAGGGAAAGATCAGACTCCTGGGCCGAAGCTCTCACCAGTCCGTTGCGTCCTGGGCGTGCTCCGTGAGACGTGCACGCGTACATCTGAAAGCAGGCGCGTTCCCCGGGCACGCAGCTATGCCCAGTGCTGCACCAGTGGTCCCTGTTCCCCAGAAGCCCACCGTCATTCTCGGGAGACTGAGGGGTACCGCTTGAAGCAGTAGCGACCTCTGCAGAGCAGTGGCTAAAGTTATGTCACTCATCCAGCCAAGGCCTGTGGGGAACTGTCGTGTGAGGGACAGCGTGGCAGGCAGGTGAAGGACACAGAGGCAGATCCAAGTCTAGTTAAGGAGAGAAGGAGCCAAGCAGAGAATCCTTGTGTCACAACACGGAAGCCCTGGGGCTGGGGGCGGGCGGTGGCAGCCACTGCCTGCCTGAGATGGCGCACACAGGTCACGACTGAGCTGGGTGTTGGGGCACAGGCAGACACCGGAAGTCCAGGCAGGGGAACAGCGGGGACAAAGGCATGGAGGCTGGCAGGCCTGGCCTCTAGGTGGGGAACTGTGTGCAGGAACAGAAGGAATGGTTCGCCGAGCCGCAAAACCAGCCTGCGCCCTAAGAATCCTGAGACGATTTGGGTGGACAGGGGGAGTCCGGGGAGGCTTGGCGAGGTGAAGGGCAGAGCAGCAGAGGCGAGGCATTTGTTAGGCTAGCTCATGGCCTCGCATCGCAGAAATCGCACGGGCCTGGTCTGTGGTGCAGGCTCTGCTCCAGAGGCGGGGATGCCAGGACCCTCAGTGCAGGATTCCAGCCAGCACAGCCTGCCTCTCAAGTGCTGTCAGCCCGGAGCTGTGATTCGGGGCCTCCCCCGCCCAGGTGAGTCACACACCTGCAGCCCTCTGCTGCTAAAGCTGCTGCCTGGAGCCGGCACCGGTGCGCACTGAGCACCCAGCAGGTCCACTCCCTGGCCGCCCACCCTGTGTCCCTCCAAAACCTCAACTTGGTCCTGGCTCACCGGCTGCCCGCCTCCCCGCCCCCGCAGGGCACCTCTACAGCTGGAACTCTGGGCAGGAGGGGTGCTCTTCCCCCTCAGGCCTACTCCGTCAGGGTGCTTGATGCCCAGGAACCTTCCTGCAGGGCTGGCAGGTACTGATTTAGCCTGCCATTAAATCCCAGATGTGGTTCAGTGGCTCTGCCTTCCCCTCACCCGCCTCCCCAGCCGAGCTTCAATAGCAACTGTGGCGATGTGTCCCAGAGAGCAGCACATCACTGCCACGCCCTCAGGGCCACCTCCATGCGCCACTCACACCCAATGGCAGTGAGAGAGAGAGAGAGAAGCCTCTCTCTCCGCACCATGGAAGGAAGGTAGTGATATGCCGCCCTCTGAGCTGGCAGTGGCTTGCGTCCTCCTGTTTGGTGACAAGTGCCCATCTGGGCAGCGGCTGGCAGGACGAGAGCCGGCCTCAGAGCGCCGAGGCAGGGCAGGGGGAGTTAGGGTCAATTTGGAGCCAGCAGGAAGGCGCCGTCGTGTCTGAGAGGAGCAGCTGGTCAGGCGCATCCCCAAGGCCCCGGAGTGGGTGTCGGTGGAGCTGCGCTCCGTCCAGTGGGCTGCGCAGCCCCCAGGAGGGCAGCAACCCAGCCCAGGCGACTGCCTCTGGCTGAGAGGTTCAGCTCAGCTCATGCTGTCGCCCAGGGGCTCTGAGAGCAGAAAGCAGGTCAGGGTGCTACGGAGCATAATTCCCCTCCCACTGGGTCCTCCTAGGGGCAGGCAGGGCAGGATTCGGCCATCCACCGGCTCAGTCCCATAGGGAGGTCCTCCGTGTATGGCCGCGGAGGTTGTATCTTGTACAAGGGACCAGGGGAGGCTGAAATTCAGGTTGCCTAGCTCACTGAGCCACATTTTTCTCATTGGAGCACATTTTCCTAATTCACACCAAGGTGCCACAGGTCACCATCCAGAGCCAGCAAGTGGCAGAACCGGGACTCAGAGGCAAGTCAGCTGACATTCCACCCCCATCCTTCAGGCTTTCAGGCCCTGTATGGGACACAGAGGCCCCTCAAGCAGAGAGGACCCATCCACAGACCTCTTGTCAGCCTCCTGCCTACATAGGTAACATTCAGTACCTTCTGAGGGCACAGGCACACACAGCCCCGCTGCATCCAACCCGTCCTCATGGTGAGGAAGGTCCATGGGGCCCAGGGAGTGTGGTCCATGGGGCCTCGGGCTTCCCCACTTCCGACCTCATTCGGGTGCCCAAGGAGCTTGCAGTGCACTGAGCAGACAGTGCGAGCCTCCGTCCAGAGCCTACACAGGATGCCCGAGGCAGTGCGCCCCCATGCCCCACCTCTCTGGTCTCCTCCACTCCTCACCACGTGGGGCACTGCGGGGCCTGGTCCCAGGAGGGATGGATGTGCAGGCAGAGGCTTTTCCTGGTGCAGCACAGAGCCCAGGGCAGGAAGGGAGAGGGCCAGAAACCTCCGTTTGTACTCTTGCCTCGGGTCCCACAAATGATGGGGACAGGCCTGGCACCGCTGAGAGACTGGAAGGTTTCCCTGCTCCCTTGAAAGTGGCCAGCTCCCACACTGGCAGTCGATGGGCTCAATACAAGGGCTGCGGGAGAGGGGGCGACTCGCTTAACGTGAAAGGAAGCCTTGCTCTTGGGTCAAAGTTCTTTCTCTACGAAATGTCTTCTCCCCTGTGTTGCTTAAGTCCTGCCCCTGCCAAGCTCCCTGCTGGGCTCTGGGAGCCAGTGGGGCAAGGCCTCCGGGCCCACGGACTGGCGTTGCCTCTGAACTGGCTGGACAGCCCGTGCCCTCCTGCAGTCCTCCTTGCTCACTCACCTCTCCTGCCCACATTCTTGCCATACTTGATGAACTCTGGCATTTCAGAGCTCACCCATAGGCTGAGCCTTCCCCACAGTTCAGTGACCGAGTGGCCATGGGCTGCTGCCCTCATGTGGCCAGGCAGCCGGGCAGTGTCTGGAGGAGGTACGGGCGTCACCCATGGGTGCTCAGGAGCAGGGGCTGTGCTTGCCTGCCCAGGGGAGGCCAGTTTCAGGCAACGGGACTCCCCTCTTCCTCCTCCTCCTCCTCTTCCTCTCTCCCCGCTTCTTTCCCTCTCCCCTACTCGTAGCACGCCTCGCCTCCCTCACCCTGTCCCCTCCCAGTCACATGGGCCTCCTTCAACAACACACCAGGATCCTTTTACCACCTTTTGGCTCCTACAACAACACGCCAGGATCCAGCAGTGTCTGTGCCTCCGACTATGAAACCACGTGGGAGCGGGGACAGGTTACAGGCCCAGCAGAGCTGAGACCAGGGCCAGGAAACCAGCCAGCGGCTCCGGCAGGGCTGCGGAGCGTGCAGAGCGGCCCGAGCCAGGAGGGGGCCAGGCGGTGGTGAGGGAGACTTAGGACCCCCTGCATCACCCTTCCTAGGCCCTGTGCCCGTGCTTTTCCAGAGCCTAGGCTGCTGCTGACCGGCTGGCCCCGGCGGTCCAGCCGGGTCCCTGAACTCAAACACCTGTGCCATCTGCACTTCCCAGGTTTTACACATGCTCTCCCCTCCGCCTGGCATGCACTTCCCTCCTTCTTCACCTGGAAAATGCCCACTCATCCTTAGAGATGCCACTCAGGTGTCACCTCCTCCAGAAAGCCTTCTCTGACTGCCCTCCCCCACCGGGAGCCTCCCATGGTTTCTAGGGCTTGCCCCACAGCAGCATTTAAAACACATCATTGTAATCACTTACTTATCTGTCCCCCTACCATCAATAACTTTGAGAACAGTAATTGTCTTACCTATGACACCTGGCATACAGTAGGTATTTAATAAGTCTCAGATGGCTGGAGGGATTAACAAGCTGATAGCAGACCAGTGAGGGAAGGGGTAAGTGGGGAACCCCATGCCAGGAGCCAGAAGAGGTGGGTATGCCCAGAGCTGCTGGGAAGAGAGAAAAATGGGCTGACAGGTAATCCCACCTCCCTCACTGCTTTAGGAAAACATGTTTCATCAAGGTCCGGAAGTGCCATCTGCCTCCTCGGCCCCGGTCCCGGTGGTGACCATCTTTTCTCCTTCCTCCTAGTACTTCTGCCTATTGCTGGTGATCTTCCTGGTAGAGCTGGTGGCAGGGGTCCTGGCCCACGTGTACTACCGCAGGGTGAGTGGAGGTTCCTCCTTCTGCGTTCCCCATCAGCGCCCCAGGAGGCATCGGTGCAGAGTGACGGGGAAGCTGAGGCAGCCGCCCCCAGGGGCGGTCCTGTCTCCCGAGCCCCAGCATTCCTCGGCACATCTGGGTCCCGCTTCCTGTCCCAGTTCAGCAATTCTCCGCTCCATCTGTTGCTGCGGATGTCTTCACCGTGGCAGCCAAGGAGGGAGAGCTTCCACAGGGGGTGGGGCGGGCCCTTGCCCCTTCTCAGGAGAGGTGGAGCTTAAGTCAGCTATCAGGCATCCAAGGGGAAAGGCTTGGGCTGGGGCTACATGCCAGACTGTGAAGACAGCACCAGGCCTTGTCTGTGTGAACAAGGATGAAGGGGCCGGGCAGGTCCTCTCCCACTGGGTGCCCTCTGAATCAGGGGTTCGAGGTCATGACCAAGCTGGTATTTAGCTGGTAGACCGATGGCCATGCTGGTTGTTTCAAGCCAGCACCCACTCTGCCCGTGACATCTCTGCCCTTACGTTAGGACCCCAGTTTTTGCGACAGCGTTCCATAACCCTGTCTTCTGTGGCTGAGGGTCCTGTTACAGCTGGCATCGTCTTGGGGCAGGCCTGGGCACCGGGATCGAAGGTGGGCGGGGTGGGGGCACTCAGTGATGCCGCCTCCCTCCCCCACTCCACCTTCCAGCTGGGTGATGAACTGAAGCAGCACCTGGCCCGGACTTTGTCTGAGAACTACGGGCAGCCTGGAGCCGCAGAGATCACCGCCTCCGTTGACCGTCTGCAGCAGGATGTAAGCCCCTCCCGTGGGCTTGAAGGCCACGCAGACATGGTTTCAGTCCTAACTCCGTCCCTTCTGTCTGTGTGGCCATGT
>PVJD01017168.1:0-18439 GCA_004026545.1 Mormoops blainvillei
CTCTTGGCATAAGTACAAGCTCTTTGTCATTAGGTCTAACCCAATGTCAATGAAATCAAAATACATCATAGTGAAACAGCAGAAGTAGGAGAATACAGAGGAAACCTTCAAAGGGGTGAATGGAAAGAGAGGAGAAGAAAGAGATAGGTGATAATGAGTGGAGGGTTAGGGAAAAGGGAGTTGTTTTAGTTTTGTCTGTTGGTTTTGTTTCTGAAGATGAGAGTGATTTGAGGCTATTTATGGGAAATGTTTAAAAGGTTTTTGGGGAAAACATTCTCCAGTATGCCATCAATGACCACAAGACCAACAACCATTCAAGCTACTGGTTCCAGACTTCTCCTTCAAGATCCATGTTTCCAACTACCGACCTGACTTTAGCCTTATCTCTAATATCTTAATTTCTTAAACAGAGGATTCATTAGTGTAGTGAATGAGTGTTTGGAAGTTAATTTAAAACCACAGTCCTCGGTATAGGAGGGAAGCAAGGTCTTTTAAAGAATGAGGTCCAGAGTATAGATGACATAAGGATTAACCTTGTATAGACAGGAGTGTGGTGCTCATGAGTAGGAACAGAAGAAAATTAATGTACAAAGCATAGCATCTTCCCCTGCGACGTAGCTTGCACATTACTTCACCTGCTGGGCATCCGTGGGAGGTGGGGATACTTCTCAGGCTTCATTGAAAGGAAGTGTGACCAGGTCCCGTGCGCCACCTATTGGTCAGTTGAATTTGAAGAACAGGTCTGATGCAGCCACCTCCGCTAACTCCTCATGCTGAATTCTTCCAAAGCCAGCCTCTTCGGATCGAAGCCTAGAAAAGTTGCGAGCAGTGAGGCTTGCCTTTGTGGACTGGCAGCGTGTGATAGCCCCGTGAGCCTCCTTGGCCTGAAGGACCAGGAACAGAGTGGACACATGAGAGAGAGATCATGTGCCAAGTGTCAGGGAGTGTGGAACAGAGAGAGGCTGAGGATGCTGTGTCATGGGAGAAGCTTTAGATAGCTGTTGCCTGTTTCACTGAGACCCCAACTGAAGTTCTTAACCATTCTCTCCATATTTGAAGGGGACATAAGAAGCACTTTTCTGTTTCATTTTACCTAAAATATCACAACTTCTTTAACTTATAATACTACTGAAAAATGACTGTATATGTCTGCATTTTCCTAGGGATGCATGCATTACAAACAGCTTACTTATAATATTGGTGATTCAGGAACAGTCAATATTTGTACTGTGGTACTTAAAGTTGCAAATCATTGTCAGCAAAATACTGGAAAAAAAAAAAGCAGTTTCCTGACCCCGAATATGCTTACTTTTCTTCTATTGAAGACTTTGTCTTAGTCTTTTTGTGAGAAAGAAGCCAAAGTGCGGCAGCTACTTCATCATCATGAAGCAGAACACGGTTTCCGGAGAAAACTCTCAGCGTGAATCCTGATCTCACTATTACAGCCATGTGACCTGGCGAGCCACTCAAACTCTTTGAGCCTCAGTTCCCTCACCCTGTATAGCATGAAAAACAGCAGCATAGGACCCAGAGCAATGTTGTGAGGATGAAAGGAGACAATTTTGGAAAATATTTTGCAAGGTGCCAGGATCTAGTAAATACTAGATACACTGTGGCCATATATAACATGCATATTATAAATGTTAAGAGATACTGGGTAGCCCATGAACTACTAAAAAATAACTCAGTTTAGAACTTAAAAGGGAGGCTTGAGATTCATACCAGGATGGCAAACATCTAGCCTATTTCCCATCATTCTTTTTTCACTGGCACCCGTGACAGATGTCACTAATCAATTCCAGAATTATTTCCTAATGCAACATTGTTGATTAGTGTCAGAGCCTGAACAAAAATACAGTCCCTTGTTGCATTGTTGACTATAACCATTGCTGTATAATTTATAGCTTTATATAATACAAACTCTTACAAGGATCTTAAACCATAAATGCTCTTTGAAAGAAAAGCTTATTTGGAAGAAAAATTTGGGGCTAAAGAAAATGGGAAATTGTTGTTTATATTTTAACTCTTTTCAATCTTGATTTTTGGTCATGGTTTGGCTAATGGAAGAAATTAAATGACTGCAGAAGCCACACATTCTGTACCTTTCCAAGAGACTTTGTTTGCTTACTTATTCAACAAACATGTATTTGGCGTCAGCTTTTTAACAGGATTTATACTAAGCACTGAGAAGATAAGATGCTTAAAATATGACCTTCACTCTCAATAAACTCAAGAAACAGTAGAGGAGACAGGCACGGACAAAGCTGCCTGCGCCAGGGGCATACGCTTCAACAAAGGCACGCACAGGGCGCCGGGGGAAACGAAGTGGTCGCTTCTGTCCCAGGCCATGGGAATCAGGAAGGCTGCGCGACCTGAGTCTTCAGGGAAAAAGCAACCTCATAACCAAGAGATTTGGGAAAAAGTTAGTAACTGTTACTGGCAAACCAGAGTTGCATTTTTGGATGATGAAATGTTTGTGGGCTTGTATTTACCTGGTTAAAAATCACTCTTAACAGCCCAGATATTATTTTTGTTCAGAAAAAGTCATAGTAAATGTTGCTTCCTGCTGTAAGACCAATGGCACAAAACAATGTGTGCCACAATCACATTTTAAAGAGCAGATTGTTTTACATATTTGCCTGAGGGGAAAATATACTTCCTAGTCTAACAGCTCTGTTTGTGTGTCTGTAGGACGGATGTCAGGGAGTTCATAGCCTGACCCTGGGTGAACCAGTATGGCTCAAACCTGTAAGAAACCACATGCAAAACAAAACAGACGGTTTATCCTGTCTGAGATCATAGCCTTAGAATCAAAGTTGTGTACCTTCATCCTTTTGTTGTTAAACAGACTGGTTATTGTTCTGCTCTTTAGGTAAGGGGGAAAGATAAAGAGCCTCTACCCTGAAAACCCTGGGTTATAAACTAACTCATGGTAGCTGCAGGCCGACCATCCACATGCCCTCTGGTAACTTGTGACCAGTAAAACCTAGGCCAAGAAGGTTGCCCAGCTTGACTGACTTCTAAACATGTTTTTCCACTCTCTTTGGCAGGAATAAAGGGAAATGTGTTCATTTTAAAAGGTTAAGAAAATTAAGCTTGACCGGATCTACCCCAGTGTACACCCTGGGAAAATGTCATTGACTGAGATTCTGTGCTGAATCAAGATCATTAAGAAATCTTGATGATCTCTTAATCATCAAGATCATCAAGATCTCTTAATCTTGATTACCTAGTTTTCACATTGCCTTTACTTTTTCTTTTTACATTTGGATTGCCGGGGTTACTGTAGACGCTGAGAAACAGAGGTCCCATTGGGTAAAAGACTTGGTGAGAATCACTCGATGGCTCCAGGAAGAACCCGTGAAATGAATTAGGAATTTCATTTCCTGTTTCATTGAGCCTGGGATGCTCTTGTATAGCATTAGATGTAGATTGCTAAAACAAAGGCCATGGTACCCAGTGCTAGTTCTGAGTGCCTGAAATCGTAACGGGGTCCGGAGCAAGACTGGAAGTTATGGATTAGAAGGAATAGCCTCACTGTGAGCTATAGGACGAGGGAGGGGTCAGGAGTGGACTAGAGTGCATGGGCACCCTGGGCAGGATGACCGTTTAAGCTCCTTCAAAGAGTTGTTGAACATTCATTTAAAGAAGTGGCCTGTGAAACTAATACAAAATAATAGAAGTGTAAACTGTAATTGAAAAAAACTTTAAATGAAAACCAACACCCCAAATAGCTGCCTGCCTGGGAGAAGAGAAATGAAGCAGGTCTGTCACCACGAAGAGCCTCCACTCGCTGGCCTGGGCAAGTGAGCTCTGGATCTAAACTTGCAGACCTCACTAGCAAGCAAAAACCCAAAGGCAGCCAAGGTGCTTATTACCTGTCGTTACCACAGCACACGCCTTGGGGTTTTGTACCCTACATCAAGCATCTTATTACTACATACTGCACAGAGGGGAGTTGCAGTAACTGCGACGTTCTCCACATCATCGCATTGCTGGTGGGACTTCAGCGCCCCTTATAGCGGCCACCCTGCGGTAACGACTCGCTGGCCCCTCCCTGCTGTGCTGAGGGGAGAACCAGTAATGCCCAGGAAGAAAAGCCTGGGCATCTGCTCTGAGTTTGCATGTGGGCTCAGCAGCCAGAGAGGAGGGGTCTCAGAGGGCTCAGAGGGCCAGCTGAGCACAGGTGGGCAGGGCCGAAGCCCAGAGAACAGAGGAGTGGCCAGGAGGTTGAAGCAGCCAACTCCAGCTCTGAGGCTGGGCTCCCCAAACACTGGTCTCATTGTGCTAAGTGCAAAGTACAAAATTTTAAAACATAATACAAATATAAATTTTAAAGAAACGTGAACCTTGACATTCAGAGCTTCTCACACTAGTGACAAACTCTTCTGCATTAAATTTTGGCTGTTGACTTCATGCCACTTTTTCTCTCTCCCGACCTTTTCTCCTTCATTTATTCAGCACATATTACAAAGTGTCCACCCTGTTTTGGCTCAATGCTAGTCACTGGGGGTGGGACAATGAGGAGGAGAAACCTCTCTGCTCCCTTGGACACTATGTTCTAGTGAAGGGACAGACAAAAACAAAGACGTAAGTATATATGACATTTTGTATATTACAATATAATCACGATATAATATACAAGATATATTGCATTATATTTACATATGTTTAAGGTGGTGCTGAATCTCTCCCCTGGGAAGAGGGAAGGCGGGGCTACAGAGAGGTATCCCTTGCATACTGTGCCTCCTCAGGCTTAGAGTGTGAATTCCTTCCACCCCATGAAAATGTGAGCTAGGGAGTGAGGGTTCCCTTCAACAGGAGCAGTGCAGGAAGCGTGGGTGAGATCGGAGGCTGACACTTGTGCCCTAGGTGAGGGGCACTACAGTGTTGCTGGTCCCTCCGGCTGATCTTACATATGCCACGCAGACAGATGCCAGCAGTAAGGGGCAGCCCACACTCACGCTTCCTGTCCCTCTCTGATTACACACCTGTTAAGTCTGGACATCAGTTGTAACATGATGGGGCTTCTCCCTCAGGGATGGCATTGCACTGCATGGCAGAACCATCCTTACAGGTAGTAAAATGACTATAACCCTGGTCTTGTGCTCAACCAAGGGGACTTCATCTCTGGTGGCCTGGCTGGTGATAACTAGGGAATTCAGGGTGAGGGGAGATAGGGCAAGGAGGAGCAAACGAATCCAGATGGGGACAACACAGTAAAGCGGCACAGGGAGGGGCTGTAATGAGTAGGTAGCTGCTTTTTTGGGTTGATGAAAATGTTCTGAAATTGGAGGGTGGTGATGATTGTACAGCTTTGTGAGAATAAAACCACTGAGTCATACCCTTTTCAAGGGTGAGTTTTATGGTATGTGAATTACACTTCAATTAACACGAACACTCCAAATTCAGCAGAAAGTGGTCATCTGATTTCAGCTCTTACATTCTTCCCATCACATCACAGACACTTCTTAATTATGTTATTATGTCACTTTATTTTCTATCAGAAGAGAACACCTTAAATTCAAAACCATTTGACCAGTCCTACTCCAGGGTTTCCAGGGACTTTGGGTTCCACTTTTGCTATAGGCTCAGTCAATTAATCCCAGTTCAGGTAAAAATAAGAGCAGTACATAACAGGAAGTCCAGGCCAGCACCTGCACACAATAGCACATGGTGAATTACCATAAGAACAACACGTTTCTGAATCGTTGTTGTGATGAGTAAGCGGACAGAAGGCAAGTGGGCTCGCAGCCCTGATGAAGGTGAGAGCTGAATTACGTTTTGCAAACTGTTGAATTCTGGAGTGACCTGGGATGGGCTGCAATTAAAATCAGTAACACCATATTCTAAACACAACATGGCAGAACCAGCTTGATAGGAGAGGGAAGGGAAGGAAGCACATTGTGCAGAAGGCAAAACTTTTGTTGGGAGGATGAAAGGACCTTCCCACTGCCCCTACCACCACAGGAACACCTGTAATCCAATGGCGGGTGGAGCCGCACCACCATTACCCCTGGAATCACTGGGAAATTCAGGCATGGAATCTGCTGGCCAAGCCATTAACACCTGTTAGACCTAAAGAAAGCTACATCCCCTCCCCGAACCTTGATTTCTTCACTTTTATAGTGAGGGGATTAATAACTCATTCATGCTGAGATCCTTACGAGGATTAAATGAGACGTGCACGTGCACGCTACATGCACACCGTGAGATGTCAAAACTGTGGCAACTCTCCTTGGCTGTGAGGTAGATGGGGAGGCATTATGGCCTGACTTAGCAGATAGAGAAACTGCAGCCAGGAAAGTGAGTCATGGATTCTTAGAGATAGAACTGAATAAGTTCCTGTTTTATGGCCTAGGCTAGTAGACTGTCCCTATTGTCCTACAGATAACATACAGAGGAGGTACGCAAAGGGAAAGCAGAAGACGGAGCCTCCCAGAGCTGCCTTCCAGAGAGCCCAGGTTACAGACTGTCTTCTGCCTTGTCCTTTTTTTTTAATCCTCACTCAAGGATAGTTTTCCATTGATTTTTTAGAGAGAGAGGAAGTGGGGTGGGCAGAGAGAGAGAGAGAGAGAAAGAAATGTCCATGTGAGAAACATCAATCAATTGCCTCCCATGTGCACCCTGACTGGGGATCAAACCTGCAATCTAAGTATGTGCCATGACTGGGAATCGAACCCACAACGTTTTGGTGTATTGTATGATGCTACAACCAACTGAGCAACCCAGTCAGAGTTCCTGCGCTGTCTTTTGAAATAGCAAGCCAAGTTGGCTCATGACATACTACCCTGCTCAGCAATCCTGCTAGCTCAGGAGAAATTCCAGGCTATGACATTGGAGTTCCTGCAGAGATTGGCCCCGTTCACTTCCAGGCCTCCTTCCTGCAGCTCCCTTCATGTGCCATGCGTGTTACCCTAGGTGTCTTAGTGTAAGCCAGGACCTCTGCCTAGATTGCCCTAAGCCCTACGCCATCATTTTCCGCTTATCCTTGGAGGTCTGTTTCAAATGCTGCTGCCTGGAGATGCTTCTTCACTCACCCAGCCCTCTTAGTTCCTCCAGCCACCATGTCCATGTGGCTCCCAGGCATAGATACAACGGGGAGTCCTTAAGCCCGCAGTCGAGGTGCCCGAAGCCCCCACAGGATAGGAGAATGCTGCAGTTAAATAACTTAAGGCCTTGTGAAAAACAGAACTTTCAGACACTGAAGTCACATATCAACAAAACAACCTTATTTTTCTTTTTGCACTTAACTAAAATAACAGAAACTGTACCATTACTAAATCATAAGTAATATTTTTGCACACATTAACTAATAATTCCTTAGACATGTTTTAGGATCTGCCTCCATTGCAGTTTCAATGATGGGCTTAGGTATACATGTACTTCAAATGCATAACTAGAGGTATTTTGTTTTCCTTGTCTGATTTATGGCTTGAAGCTGGTGACTCTTGTCATCAGTACCCGCCTTGTCTCAGAAGCCCACTTAAATGCACAGGTTAACTCTCTTCCTTCACGCAAATTGGGGAATGCAGTTAAATGCCAGGGTTTACTTTTTCTTGTCATTTTTTTTTTTAAATATTTCCTCGGGATGCTTTGTAAATACCTTTCCTCCTGCCCTGCCACACGAGCTACCATCCTGTTGTCTCCAGCAACTCTTTTGTTTTTCCTAATTATATGCAAAGAAGTGATATGTGATTCTCTGGTTGCTGAGAAGGTGTGTAGAAGAAAATACACAAATCCCAAAATTTGGCAAAAGGGAAATGCATCACTAGGATGTTATTACCTTAATTATCTTAATTGGGGACAAGATGGAGAAATGCCGATTGAGTTATGAGCAAGTTAAATATAAGAATCTATCTTCCTGCTCTTTGAGAATAGGGCTATAATTTATCCAGCTCTGTATTTCCAGTGCGAGGCCTGGTTCATACAGATTTCCTAATAAAAGTTTGTCTCATAGGTGAATGAACAAATAGGTTTGTAAAATAGAGTCAGGCTGACTAAAATGCAGGATGAACTTAGACTTGAAGAACTGTAACAATAAGTCCTGTTTTTGTTTGGTTCAGAGCAGGAAGAACCACCAAAGCACCAGCCTATTGTTTGGGGAAGGTGATGTAATGTTTACAGGTGACAAAGAGAAAACACAACTGTTTTCAACTTTGCCACTCTATCAAGATTTCCTTGATAGAACCTACAGACTGAAAAACATGGGGACCAGGAAATGGAAGCCCAAAATAGAGGAGTGAAAGGCAGAAAAACACCTAAGTGTTTTGAATAAGTTCATATCCTGGTTCAGGCAAATTATATACAAATAGACTAGAATGCCTGTCAATCATATTCGAGCAATAATGGGAAAGAGGGAAGTCATAAAAGAATGGAGACAGTAAACACTTCTCTAAATGGCATAAAAGGAAAGAAGGCGAAGCCTAGAAACTGTGCAACTAATTGTTAAATGAATGCTTTGTGAACTCAGTTCAGTGAGTAGGAATTCACCAAGAGCCAGCAATGGTTCCCTGTAAGTGAACTTTATTTGCCTTTTAAATAGGACTATGGGCAGGTCAGATCGGTGGTATCCAGCAGGCATGGGATGCCTGGATTACAACAAGGCATTAAACAGACTCTTTCATAATAATTTTGGGACAAGATGAAGACATGCTGATTGAATGAGAGAGATTAGTCCGTAAGTTTTTGAAAGATAGAAAGATTGATTGAAGAATGAATGACAAATTGGAACATTTTTAGATACATCCTAAGAGCTTTCATCTTGAACAGTCATATTCAATGTTCATATTCATATCAATGACTTGGATTCATACTGTATGCCTTATTAAATGTGAAGTTTATATAAAAATGGATGATGTGAGTTTGGTGGTAGAATTAAGGCCCAAAATAATTTCAGCAAGTACAACAGTGACCTGATTTCAACAAGGCTTTAAGCATTAACTGTCCTAACGGAGGGTGGGAGACATGAGGCCTGAGAGCGGTCCGTGGGTAAGCGAGTGAGGGGTTTAATTGATAATTAGCTCCGTGACAGCCAACAATATGTTCTGGCTACAGAAAACTGAATTTAAACCTCAGAATTTTATTGGAAGTACTAATATCCAGTAACCGGAAAATAATGAGTGGCATTTAAAAAAATAGGAGTACAGTGTCTCGATAAAAAAAAAAAATTCTGTCCTCTGTTTTGCAGGACAGATAACATCTGAAACATTGAGTTCAGTTTTCGGTGCTGCAAGTTACAAGGGACTTTCATACACTGGCAGACATCCTAGAGAGAGCCACTGGGATGACCTGGGGCCCTGAATGCAACCTATGAGGAACTACTGAAAGTCCTGGGAATGTTTAGCTTCTAAAGGAGAGGCCCTATGGGAAAATGAGCGGCATTTCCATGAACTGAGCAAGATAGCTATGACTAGAGGAGAGTGAGAGTGGGGGTTAGGGCAGGGAGGACTTGCTTGAGACACTGGGAATCTCACAGGGCAGGAAGATGGCCAGACAGCTGCGGCAGGGCCAGCTTCCATGGCGGCAGGTACTGGAGACCTGCAGGCACGGGGCACACTGAAGTCTGGAGAAGAACTAGGTCTGAGCTCAGGGAGGTCAGCATAAACACCAAGCCTGGGGGCTGGGGATGGGGACAAGGGGACACGGTATAGACAACAGAGCTAAGAGTTGGGAGTCCAGGGAAACGGGACCAGGGCAAAGGTGGGTGGGAGCAGGTGTTGGGTACAGTCTGGGCCTCTTTAAGGACCGAACAAGTGGGATGAATGGATGCTGCTTTGGACTAAAGGACCAACAATGGGACAGACATCCATAGGGAGAGTAACTGCAGACTGAGAGATAGCAGGGCCTGCTCTGTGTTAATGTGGGGGGACGACGATAATTGAAAGGATGAGGCCTGAGGGAATTCCAAGTTAATTACCACTTGACAGTCAGGCAGGAGGAGTAACATAACCCTGGGAGTGGAGACAGTGACCAGTTCTCACGTGCTTTGAAGCCAGAGTGACTCATGTTTATTTATTTTTTTAATTAATTTGTTTTATCCTCACCCAAGGGCATTTTAAAGATTGCTTTTAGAGAGAGAGGAAGAGAGAGAGGAAAACAGAGAGAGGAACATTGATGTGAGAGAGAAACCTCGATTGGTTGCCTCCCCTACTTGCCCCAACTGGAGACGGAACCTGCAACCTAGGTGTGTGCCCTGACTGGGAATTGAACCCGCAACCTTTCAGTTACAGGCCAATGCACCAACTAACTGAGCCACACCAGCAGGGCCAGAGTGACTCAGGCTTAACTCCTGGCACTGCCACTAGTCAACTCAGTGTCCTCAGGCAAGTTCATTTAACTTCTTGAGCCTCCCTTTCCTCTCTAGTGTGAAGGGGACGATGATGACGGACTTGCATGTTGTCAGGAGGAGGACTCTCAGGCGCCTTGCTTCTATGTTCTCCTTTCTTCTTTTTCATTTATTTTCTTAACCGTGATAGGCTGACAGCAGTTGAATGCAGTGCCGTGTTTAAAGCCAAGTCAGGGGCAAACACTCCTACAGGAAAATCTGACAAAGAGGGTGGCACCAGGGTTGAAAGCTCCGTGGCTGGCAGGTCATGGCCACCAGCTGTCCTTCCAGGGTCATTATTTCAATAGACTATCCCCTTGTCCAAGAAATGGAATATCGTCTCTAGCAACATGGTGGTTGTACCTAACAACCCCTTTCTCCTCAAGGAAACTTCCTAGAGCTTCAGGGAGTTAGTTTAAATGAGATTTATCTATCTTTTCTATTCACATGGCAAGGTGTCTCTAGACACTAATCATCTTCTTCTTATTAGCAACCATGTAGGCCAACTTTCTTGCCTTGCTTACATCCCCTTTCTTCTCAGACTGTCCCCACATCCCACCACCAAAGCATCCCACCCATTCAGCTGATAAGAGGGCCCAGCCTGTACCCCACACCTGCTGCCACCCACTTTTGCTCTGGCCCCATCTCCACTGGACTCCCAACTCTTGGCTCTATGGCCTGTACCGCAACCCCTTGCCCCCGCCACCCTCAGGCTCAGTGTTTATACAGACCTCCCAGGGTTCCAGCCTAGTTCTACTCCAGACCTTGGACATCTGTTATGCTCTCCTCCATTCATGAATATTCTTGGTTCACATTTTTAGGAATGCCTTGGGAAAATACATGCTTTTTCAAAGTAAATAAAGACACTTTTGAAATGATGAAGAAACAAAACCTTGAATCCAAATGCCTATGTAGTCCCCCCTCCCAGCATGAGGGCGCACACCTCAGCAGCACTGGCATGCACTGTGTCAGTGATGCAGAGCTTCCTGCTCTTTATGCAAGCTTTTGGTCTTCCACTTTGGGGGCAATGTAGAGCAAAGCGACGTGTACATGAAGTCATAAAATCCACCCCAACAATGATTAGGTAAGCTTTTAAGAAATAATTTAGAAAGGCAAGGAGAGGAGCTAATTTGATTCTGGGCAGTTTGGGCATCCCTGGAGCCCAGAGTGTGGCCACAGTCTAACCCTGGGGAACACCAGCTCCTCTATAAGCCTGACCCTGGGTGTCTGATGTGAGCTTGGGGCCTGCCTGAGGGCAGGACCTGAACTACCGGTGGGTCGATGTATGCCATTGTTCTGCCCCTTTCTCTACAATCGCTTATCTGACCATTGGCATGTCAGTTATGGGTCACTGACAGACACAGCGACCCCTATATCACACTTCTCTAACCTTCCAACAGAAGCCATATGACGGTCCTACCAATGCTTCTCCTTAAATTGCTGAAAATGCACCTTGTTTCGCCAGATATGTCCTGTCTCCTAATGAGCTCAGCTTCCTAACACATATCCCAGTTCCCCTCTAATACAGTTCCTGTTTTTTGTTGAGCTGGCTGAAGGGGGTTTCTGTGCTATGTTCCCTGGCTAAGACCCCCACATCACACAGGGATAAAATGGCAGCATTTGCCTGAAGGAAGGGGAGTCTGAGCAGAGAGGAAGGTGCAGAGTTGCTTTCTGAGCTCGGGGCAGTGAGAAGACGCCCGTGGGAAGAAAGGGAAAGTTGGTTTCACTGAGACACCACTAGATAGGCACTTTATTTATTCATTTATTTATGTAATCATCACCCAAGGATATGTTTAGAAAGAGAGGAGGGGAGAGAGAGAAAAACATCGATCAGTTGCCTTCTGTACACACCCGATGAGGGGACTGAACCCGCAACCTAGGTATGCTCCCGTTAGGGGATCGAACCTGCAACCTTTTGGTGCACAGGACGATGCTCCAACCAACTGAGCCACCTGGTCAGGGCCAGAAAGGTATTTATTTATTTATGTATTTTAAAAGATTTTCTTTATTTGCTTTTCAAGAGAGGGGGAGGGGAGGAGAAAGAGAAGGAGAGAAACAGCAATGTGCAAAAGATACATCCATCAGTTGTCTCTCGCAGGCCCCCAACCAGGACCCACAGGCCCCCGGCCCACAACCCAGGCATGTGCCCTGACTGAGAATCAAACCGGCGATCTTTAGGTGCACAGGCCAGTGCTCAATCCACTGAACCACACCAACCAGGGCAAGAAAGGCATTTTAAATACTTGAGGTGTGAACAAAGGTAATTCAGAGTTTGATAATCATTCCTTTGTTCCATGATTAGAAAATGTGGGCTAACCCTTTGAAAACAGGGCTTCACAGCCACCACTGGAAATGCTGTGTATTTTTTTTCTCATATTTACCACATCTCAGCTCAGCAGAGAGAAACCAGAGGTAGCTCATCAGTGACTTAAATATTAACATGTACAAGCATGAATAGTGTTTGGCTCGAGCAGAAAACATAAAATAATGAGAGAAAGGTGAGTAAATTATTCTTACAGTGACTCAGTAATTCTGATGCCCCACATGAATCATTTGTAGAGGCCAAGCAAATATCAATACAGAAGACGTTGTCCCAAACACAAGGACAAATCTGACATTCTGTAATAGCTCTCTTTGTTATTTATGGTCAAAAACACATGATCTTTGGAACATGTAATTTTATTGCTGAAATCTATAAAGGCTGGCCTCCAGCCAGGGCTTAGAATAGCTGTTGCAACTATCTGGCAGATGGAGAGATTATTGCCACAAGCCTCCTGGGCTTGCCCTTCTTCTCTCGGCCAAACTCAGACCTGGCTCTCAACCCACCGTGTCCCACCCCAGTCCAGAGCAGAGAGCCCCTTTCCCCACATTTACTGAAAGGCTTTCCCCGCACAAATGCAGGACCTCCATACTTTGGTAGGATGTATCTTGGCTTCTCTCTTTCTCAAACACCAAATCAAACCAAAACAAACCAACCAACCAGCAAAAACCCATTATGTCTCCATGCTCCCCAGCACAGGCTGAGTCATAAAGGCCTCCAGTCATTTCAGGACTTTTCTCTCCCATGTGGGGAAGGATTTCATGCTTGACTGTGTGCTGATGTTTCTCACTGCCTCTACTGTGATGTGCAGGGAGCCTCTTGGCACTACGGGGCAGAGGAGACTGAAGGTTAATTTCTCTGTGGTTCTGACACTAAGGGGCTGTGTGAGCTGGGCAAGACTCTATGCCTCTCTGGGCCTTGTTTCTCCATCTGTATTGGGCTGGGATTGGGTAGGAATCAGAGGCTTTCAAACCATTGAGCAGAGATGCCTTAGGGGATCTGCAAGCTCATTGAAATATTCAAGCATCTTTAAACAGTAATAAGACAGCAAGAATAATCAGATAGACCATATTCTAATTTTAACCACAGGAGGGATGAGCACATTCTGGGATGGACTTATTCTGTAGCCTCAGAAAAAATCTTACCTGGACACCTCCCACGCATATATTTAAATATCTTGTAGATGCACGCTAACCTGGACGGTTGCCAGAGCTCGACGGTCTTATCTTAAAATCCGGGCTCTGCATGTGATGAGCAGAGCTCCTGTGTGCCACGCTGGATTCAAGTCCTTGCCAAGCTCAGATGCAACTACCTGGCGCACACTCTCATTACAGAGTAATTCTCACTTGTGCAATAATAAGTGAATGCCAAACATGTCGCAATGTGAAAATATTATGTTAATGTGATTTCAGGGTGTTTATTGCCACATATATATAATCTTCAAGCCTTAAGGACAGATTTATCAAGGTGTCTCCTAAGATTGAAAGAAGGTTGTTAAAAGACTGGAACCATTTAACAGTTACCTGTGGGGCAGGGTCTTCTTGAACCGAGCAACCAAAACAACGAGTTATTGTAGATAGAAAATATAACTTTCACCTCATGTCCCAGTTTCAAAATAATATCTTGTTCATACTTTTTTCAGGTTATAAGGAACAAAAATGATGTTTGAATTAAAATAAACTTATATTAATAAAATATATGTATATATTTTACAAATACCAGGATCCAAGGTAAGATTTAGTTTGAAAGAAGAGAGATGTTTCCTACTAAGAGTGTTTGCAGTCCCCTGGGAGGAGGGGCCTTTAGACTTCTGCCATTCCAGCTGAGGCCACCCCTGTGAGAGAGAGAGAGACACCTATTTGGCGTGATTAGGGGCCACCAGAGGTGTCCTTGATGTTGATGTGGTTTTCTTTACCAAGAGGCAAAGTCTTTCTTGTCTTTGATGAGGCTGAATAGTTATCATGCCCTGCTTTTGGGACAAATGTCCAGAGAAGTTGTATGAGGTGGGAAAGACCGACATTAGCCAGAGGCAGATTAAGGTCAGTTGAGGCCCCAGGCGCAGAAGAAAATATTGGGCCCCATAAAAAAAAGAGAGAGACAGGGAAAATAAAAATACATGTTTAAAAATACATATTTTTAAAACCATAAATGAAACAAGTACATATCCACAAACTAATTTGCATCCCTGCGTATTTGCGGGTATCGTAGGCCTGCACTGCAGGAGAACCTTTGTAAGTACAAAGTAGCAAATATGATTCTATTGCTCCGATGAGCGGTAGCCCAGTCGCGCGGGGCTTGTGCAGCATAGCATGTGTATAGTACGCAGCGAAGTGATGAAATAATGAAAATAAGCGAATATAAATGTACTATCAGATTTTACCGCCAATTGTAAACTTGTACGTAATTAAAATTGCACATATGAAACCAAACTTGGTGTCATTAGAAAAAAGTGTAAAGTTGGGGTTTTGCGGGGCCCCTCAGAAGTCGCGGTCTGGGGCATGTGCCCGGTGCGCCCGCTGCTAAATCCGCCTCTGACATTAGCACCTTCCCAGAGAGTCAGTTTTAGTTTCAAAAATGAAATAGAAAGGGAAATTTCAAGGGCAATGGAAACTGGAGTTTTCTGAATATTCCTCCATGGTTTTGACAACAGAATTTTTGTTCTAATTCTAGAAAAGATAATTTCTTGGTAATTGGGTGGTGTGGGAGTCTCAGGATTTATAGAGTGTCAGCTATGAACTCACTGTGCTAGGGGACCTTGTCACATGTATGATCTCTTCATCCTTGTCAAAACTTTTCAAGGTAGTTTCTATTATTTCCAAATTACAAGTGCAGAAGTTGAGATGCTAAGAAATTAAATAATTGTCTCTAAGTGCTCTGCTCTGTAAAAGGTAAATGGGGATGGAAACCTGGCCTTTGCTTCACATTCCGCAGTAGGGCAGAGGAGAAGGCCCACGGCTTTTCTTCCTTTGGCTCTAGCTGCAGGGACATCGGGCTTGCCATGCCCCTGGAGGCTTGTGCTCACAGCCAAGGCGGACAGACACCAGATGAAACTGGAGGCAGCAGGGTTTGCACTGTAGGACTGAACTCATTTAGGGCTTAGGTTTGGCCTTTTCAGGGAATCGCACTGTACCCTGAGCTGAACCACAGGTTTTCCCCTGGAGAAATGTAGATTGAGCTCTTGGGAAGGAAAAGTTGAGGGAGAAAGTCAGATGACTGATTCTCTGAACCTATTCTTGTGCAACTTTGCATTTGTTACTGATTGATAACAACCACAACGACTCTTTCTTGCGCCCGGCTCATTCTGGTTACTGATTGAACCGGGGTGTGGCAATGTTGTGGGGCTGCTATTCCATACACAAGGCTCTGCAGACGTCACGTCCTGGTGGGCAGAGGCTGCCCCATTCAGCACCCTACCCACTCCCAGCACCTTGCACACCAGTGCTCAAGCACGGTTACCCCTGCAGAGATGGGGTCCCGGAAAATTGCACTAAAATACTCAAAATCTCCACTGGTAATTTTGTTGTAATATAATCAGGATTGAGACCTACTTACCTAATATCTAGTAGGTGGTCAATTTATTTTTCTTGAGCAATTTAGTAAATAAAGATCAAATGTGCAGTGACCATGGAAACGTGCCACTCAGATCTCTTACTGCGGGAGGGTAATTAGCTGATGGCCCCAGCAGTGACCTCCTTGGATCCAGCACTGTGTTTGCACAAGACCATGTTTCCTGTGGGCTGCTTCCGGCCCAAGACAGAACATGGCGGGGAACCTCACGGAGGCACATTGCCGTGAGATGCAGGACTCCTCTGATGGGCAGCTTTGACTTCAGGTCATCCTACCTGCCTATTATAGGCTGAATTGTGTCCCCCAAAATTCATGTGTTGAAGTCCTAACTCTCTGTACCTCAGCATGTGACCATACTCAGAGATAGGGTCTTTAGAGAAGTAATTTAGTTAAAATGAGGTCGTTATGGCAGGCCCTAACCCAATATGACTCGTGTCCTAATCAGAAGAGAAGATGGGGACACAGACCTATGCAGAGGGAAAATGATGTGCAGACACAAGCAGACAACCTTGTACATACAAGAAAGACCTCAGACTAAAACCAATCTTGCCAACACTTTGACCACAGACTTCGAGTCTCTGGAACTGTGAGAAAATGTCTGTTGCTGAAGGCACCCAGTCCGTTGTCCTTTGTTGTGGCAGCCCTAGTAAACTAACTTCAGCTTAATTGAAACATTCTTAGAACTGTGCTGCGGCCTGAGACTTTCGTCCCCAGCCGTCCTGTGCTCCCTCTCCCCTTTCACAGGTGGCACGCCCACCCCGGCTGCAGGGCTCCCTCCACCTCCTCTGGCCCCCCCAACTCCTTTTCCTCACAGGTATTTCCCTACAACAGCCTCTTGCATATCAAAGTCCGTGTTGGCATCTGCTTCTCAGAGAACCCAAACTACCACAAATGTGAAGAAGAAAGTTGCAAATGCAGCATCTTCCTGATTTTTAAAAAATGAATTCTACTGCTAGGTGGCAGATTTTTTTTTGAAAAATAATAAGTTTTTTTTTTTTTTTTTTTTGACATAGGTCCCACTTGCCAGTATAGACAGGGGGGCAGCGAACGGAGGAGAGTCTGTCTCCATGCATCCGACTCCAGCACACCTCATGAGCTCTCATCATCTTGGGGCGGAGCTAGAAACAGAGGCTGAGCTTGAGTCCAAGGCCCCACACCATTCCTATTTCTTCCAAATCATTTGTTAGTGAATGGTTTGTGCTGTTAATATGGGAGATGGTCTTCGTTGTTAGGGACACAGGGCGTCCTCTGCTTTCACACACCCCTCTGAAGCAGAAGGCCAATTTAGAGCAGAGTCATAGGATAAGAAAATCCACAATTCCTGGGTTAAAAGAGGCCTCAGGGCCCAGGCAGTTACTTCTAAAACATCGACAACTTTGTAGGCAGTGATGAAACATGGAGCTTGTCTCCCAAAGGAGGGTGCCCCGCCGTGGTAATAAAAGTCTACTTATAAAAACAGACAGCTGGCCTGCCGGCTGTAGTTTACCAGTCTGATTTTTAAAAACATGGCATAAAATATTATTTAACTTGTGGTCGAGTTCCTGGCGTCCCCTCAAATGTCATGAGGCAAGTCCCAGCTCTGGGGTACCTATTGCTTTCTGTCCAGTGTTTATTCCCCTCTTCCCTGGCACCATATACCAAGTTTCTCTTGAAAGCAATCCCTCTGTCTCTATTGTTAGCTGTGTGGTTTGTGTGGGATCTATCCTGCCCCAGTTCCAGGAATAGGCAGCGGTTGGCTTAAACCAGGCAACACATCCCTTCCCCACGGGACGATTGGTTCAAGGGGTGAGCCATGAAGTGGGTCCAAGAAGAGTGAACTTAGGACTTACTCCGAGAATATGCAGGAAGGCAGACGCTTTCTCCTCCTGTGTGTCTGTGTAGGAGGGTGTGAAGTTGTATGGCCAGGGGCTGCTGGTCCTACTAGGAGTGAGCTTGAAGCTCCAGGCCCCCCTCTGGACCCTGTCATAAAAGGAACGCAGGGCAGGATGCAGGCACTCTGAGGTCTATAAGCTTACACAATTTTGGTACTCTCTTTAAGAAACTGAACACACAATTACAAGTATGTAAGTAACTATTAAAGTGAATTAACTCAAATGAGAAAAGAAGTCATCACAAATTACAAATTGGAAAGGCCCGACAAATGCCATAAACCTTACAAAATCCAGGTAAAAAGCACACCATTTTATTAATTAATATCTGATACACCTCTAAAATACTTTTCCATG
>PVJD01017169.1:0-18413 GCA_004026545.1 Mormoops blainvillei
TACTCACCCTTTAACAGAGAGACCAAAAGGAATCCACCATTAAGCATAACCACCCCCATCATATTCCCACATGAAATAACTCTTGCTTTTTACTCTGTGTTCCCATATCACCTTTCTCATGCCATAATTATAGCACTTATATATATTTAAATCAAAACACTAAAGAAAAGCTCTCAAACAATCTGTCTTAATCAGTGAGATGTTAGAGCTGATCACTTTCAATGAAACCTGACAAAAAGGAGCAGGAAACCACAGGGTTCTTTTGGGCACCAACCCTTTTACATTTCCCTCCTTTTCTAAGTATAGGCTTTCACTTCCAGGTTCCAACCCTCTTGGGTGGCATTTGAATTGTTTTTATGACTCTCTGAGGTTAAGGTGCCAAGTGTAGTTCTAATCATAGGGCTAGTCTGGTTCACTGATTTGAATAAAAAGGAGAAAGCTTATTTCCAAGAGAGATGGTTTGTGCACCTGCTGGTTGCTAACTGGAGTGGAACAAAGATTAATTCATTGCTAACTTAGGCCTCAGAAAACTGGTTTCTAATAGTAAATATGGAAACCTTTTTTTCCTGAGTTTCAGGTTGAGGAATTGGAAAGGAGTCTTTATTTTCAACCAGCCTCATCCCAAGGGTACAATGGTAAATTATAGTTAGAGTATCATTATTTAGTCTTTCTTAATTTCAGTGACTAGCCCTTAGAAGTCTAGCTTATGTTACCATTGATAAAAATTAGATATAGAGTTCAGGAAATAAGGTAAAATATTGCATCTGATTCATAGAAAATTATGACATGTCATATTTGTAAATGTCACCATTATGGTTTTGGAAAATCAAGACTTTTCAAAGTTTTGTTATAGTTTAGTGAATAGACCACTTTTCAAGGCTATAATTTCTTGTTCTTTGTGATATAAACTCAATTTATAACACATCTACAAAACTTCAAGCACACCTCTTTGTAATAGTTTACTGACATTATTAATGCCTACTAAAATTATTAATAACTTAGCACAACAATTAGAGCCATCTCTTTGGAAATAAGTCAATAATCCAATAATCCATGCCAGTGGCATTTTTAATTTAATTCTAAAAGATTCATGGAGTTAATAATTAACTTACAATAAACTTCAGACATATAAGTGCACAATTTGATAATTTTTGACATACATATAACATACACATCAAACCATCACCATAATCAAGATAATGAACATAACCATCTCCCCCAAAAGTTATCTCATGCTACTTTGTAAACACTATTCTCACCTTTTTGGTCCCCATTCACAGGCAATCACTGATCTGCTTTGGTCACTGTTCATTAGTTTACATTTCCAGGAATTCCATATAAATGGATTCAATGGAATCACTTTTTGTCATCTTTCACTCAATGAATTTGCATTAAGATTCAACCAGGTTGCCATGTGCTGTGCATTGAAAAAAAACTTGGGTTGCTTCCAACTTAGTTCTAATACAAGCAAAGCTGGTGTAATATACATGTAATATTTCACAACTTAGACATTTTAAGAGGAAAATAAATGAGAATTCCAGAACCAGTTTAGTATCAGCTTCTTATAAACCCCTGAGGTACATCTTCACCCTTTTTGGTTATTTAACATATTTTGTGGTTTTATTGGTCCTACCTTCCCTAGAAACACAACTTGAATTTTATGTAGTTGCTATGGATATATTTTTAATTATCCAACCCTTTCGTCAGATATTACTTATAACTACTATAAAAGTTATAAGTTTATAAGACTATTAATATTTAAGTGATTGAAATATCTTCTCTTTGAATGTGAGACAGGAGTCTTCATGTACTAGAATTTTACAATGAGAATTTCCATGATTTTTGTCAAGTCTGGATACAAATAACCATTCAGTTCATTTTCATAAATGAATTGGTTACTTTGGTGAAAACCTCGACAAAATTATGTCAACCAGAGTTCAGAAATTGTGAGTGAACATTGCTGACATTTACTTCATTAAGTGTGTAAGAGAAAGTGTGCATGGTTATGCTATGATAACAACAGTCATAAAATTTATGTGGCTTAAAGCAATTAAAGGTTCACTCTTGTTTATGCTATTTGTAAATCTGCAATTGGCATGGAACCCAGATCATCATGCTTACTCAAGTACCCACATTGACAGAGCACACACCTCAAATGTCCTTGGCTCCTTTCACTTTCGTAGTAGTCTTCTGGTAGGTGTTGTTTGGGTAATTAAATCATTCAACTGGGAATGATCATGCATTACTTCTACATAATAATTCATTGACAAGATCTCATGAGACCCCACTCAACCACAAGTTTAATTCTACCCTGTGGACAGAAGATAGAGACTTGGACATATTTCCTGAAGAGCATTAGTGACTAGTTCACAATGATATGTCTCATGTTTACATTGGGTACCTATGTTCACAATTTAAAGTAGATATTTCCTATTCAAGTTAAACGATGTCAAAAACAAAAAGAAACAAAAACGAGGTAGATTATTTACACAGTATGTAAGGGAGCTACAGGAATGTTCTGAGGAATTATGGCATTCACATTTTAGATGTAAATTTTTCAGGTTAAAAAAATAATGTTGGATATATTAGAATCCAAGTTGGCAGAAGAGTAGGTGGAAGCTACACTCACCTACTATCAGGATCAAACTGGAACTACAACAAAAATATAGAGGAATTGACCTGAATAATCAACTGAACACCAGCTAAAGTCTTATAACCAAGGATTTATAGAAACCACATCAAAACTGGTTGCCCAAAACCAGTTGCCCAAAACCAGTCACAGGCTACAAAAGATATTGGCCTGCACCAGAATCCTTTCCAAGAAGCTCCAGAACCAATACACCCAGTAGCCAGCTTCAGATAACATCAGAACAGGATCCAATTATTTTCATAAGCAGCATATCCGAAGAGAGATCTTGATGGTTTCCAACCCCTGCTGAGGTGAGTTCCATTTCGTGTGGTCAGCACCTAGTAGCTTATACACTGTGGTTGGGTTTATAGTCACAGTCAGCTAACCCGAGGGTCAACCCCATGCACCAATGAGCCAATAGTAATCAAGAGTCAATTGCAACAATAGGGATAATATAACCCACACAAGGGACATTGCTGGAGTACCAAGCTAAGGTGAACAAGGAGACTGCACCACTGGACCCAAGAGAATACTTACTACAGAAGGCTGCCCCACAAACAATGGGAGGCATAGCAAGTTTATCTAAAACATAGGAACAAAGCCAGAAAAGAGTCCAAAATGGGGAAACATAGAAACAGGCATCAAATGAGAGAACAAGAGAAATCCTCAGAAAAGATAAATTAAATGGAGGTAAGCAATCTATCAGATATATAGTTCATAGTAATGATTATAAGGATGCTCAACAGCATGAAAAAGACACAGAAACCGTAAAAAAGAACCAGTCAGAAATTAAGAATACAATATCTGAAATGAAGTCTACACTGAAAGAAATAAACAGTGGGTTTCATGAAGCAGAGGATTGAATCACCAATTTGGAAGACAAGGTAGAAAAACACATAATCAAAGTAGCAAAAAGAAAAAAAATAATTTAAAATGAGTATAGTTTCAGAGACATTTGAGACAACCTAAAGCATAAAAATTTTCACATCATAGGTATGCCAGAAAGAGAAGAGACAGAGAAAAGGATCAAGAAGTTATTTGAATAAATAATGACTGAAAATGTCCCTAAACTGTAGAAGAAAAAAAACACAAAATCCAGGAAGTGCAGAGTCCCAAACAAGATGACCATTAAGAGACCCACATCAAGACACATCATAAATAAAATAGAAAAGTTAAACACAAAGAAAGAACCTTAAAAACAGCAACAGAAAGTCAGTTAGTTACCTACAAGAGAACCCTGATAAGACTGTCAGCTGATTTCTCAACAGAAACATTTCAGTCCAAAAGTGATTGGCATAACATTGTCAAAGTGATAAAAAGCAAAGAGCAACAACCAAGACCCATTACTCAGCAAGTCTACCACTTAAAAATGAAGGAGAAATAAAGAGCTTCCAAGACAAGAAAAATCTAAAGGAGCTTGTTACTACCACAACAGCATTACAAGAAATGTTAAAGAGACTGCTTCAGGAAGAAGAAGAAAAAGAAAAAGGAAGGAATATAGTTAAAATAAAATGGCAATATATCTGTATCTATCAATAATCATTTGAAATTTAAAAGACTTAAATGCTCTAATCAAAAGATATAAGGTAGCTTAATGAATAAGAAAACAAGATCCACGTATATGCTATCTAAAAGAGACCCATCTTCAGAACCAGAAATAAGTGCAGACTAAAAGTAAAGGGATGCAGAAAGATATCATGCAAATATTTTTTAAAAAATAGATGGAGTATCAATACTTATATTTGACAAAATAGACTTTAAAACAAAGGTTATAGTAAGAGACAATGAAGAATACTGCATAATGATAAAGGGAGCAATCCAACAAATGAATATACCCCTGTAAATATTTAAGCACCCAACATAGGAACCCCTAAACATGTAAAGCAAATCTTGATGGAAATAAAGAGATTGATAATAATACAGTCATATCAAGAGATTTTAATATTTCATTAACATCAATGGATAGATCTTCCAGCTGGAAAATCGAACAGGAAATGCTAGCCTTAAATGAAACACTACATCATATGGATATAACAGACATCTCCAGAGTATTTCACCTCGATGCAACAGAATTTACATTCTTTTCAAGTGCACATGGGATATTTTCTAGAATAAATGACATGGTAGAACACAAAATAAATTTCAATAAATTTAAGAAGATTGTAATAATATCAAGCATGTTCTCTGACCACAGTGCTATGAAACTAGAAATCAATCACAAGAAAAAATTTGAAGAATGCACCAAAACACTGAAGCTAAATAGCTTGTTAAGAAACAATAAATGGGTTAACAATGACATCAAGAATGAAATCCAATGATATCCTGAAAGAAATAAAAATGAGAATGCAACGCAAGATCTGTAGGACAGAGTGAAAGCAGTCCTAAGAGAGAAATTCGTAGCATTACAGGCCTAACTCAAGAAACAAGAAAAAAAAAAAACAAAATAAATAATCTAACTTTATACTTAAAAAACTAGAAAAAGAACAACTAATGAAGTCCAAAATGAGTAGAGGAAAACAATACTGATCAGAACAGAAGTAAATAAAATAGAGTCTAAAAAGCAATACAAAAATCAATGAAACCAAGAGCTGGTTCTTTGAAAAGACAAACAAATTTAGCGACCTTTAACTAGACTCATTAAGAAAAAAAGAAAGAGGACTCAAACAAATAAAATCAGAAATGACAGAAAAGAAGTAACAACTGACACCACAGAAATACAAAAGGTCATAAGGAAATATTACAAGCAATTATATGCCAACAAATTGGACAATCTGAAGCAAATGACTAAATACCTAGAAATGTAAAATCCTCCAAATCTGAATCAGGATGAATCAGAGAATCTTAATTGAGAGAATACAACTATTGAAATTGAAGCTATAATCAAATAACTCAAAATAAACAAAAGTCCTGTACCAATCATTCAAAGGGGAACTAACACTTCCCTTCCTCAGATTATTCCAAATAATTCAGAAGAAGTTAAGTCTCCCAAGTTAATTTTGCAAGTGAGCATCATACTAATTCCAAAACCAGATAAAGACACTACCAAGAAAGAAAATTATAGGCCAATAACCTTAATGAAGATAGAGGCTAAAATCCTCAACAATATATTAGCAAATCTGATCCAGCAACACATTAAAAAGATCTTACACCATGATCAAGTGGGATTTATTCATGAATGCAAGGTTGATATAATATCTGTAAACCAATAAATGTGATTCACCACATAAACAAAATGAAAGATAAAAATCACATGGTCAAATCAATAATGTAGAAAAAACATTTGATAAAATCAAGTACACATTTATGATAAAAACTCTCAGCAAAGTGAAAATAGAGAAAACACCCTTCAATATAATATAGACCGTATATGACAAACCCACAGCAAACATCATACTCAACAGGAAAAACCTACAAGCTGTTCCCTTGCCATTAGGAAAAATACAAGGATGTCCACTTTTACCACTGTTATTCAAAATGGTAATAGAATTCCTAACCATTAGCAATCAGACAAGAATAAAAAAATAAAAGGCATCCAAATTGGAAAGTAAGAAATGAAACTGTCATTATTTGCAGAATATGATACTCTATATAGAAAGCTCTAGAGATACCCCCAAAAATACTAGAACTGATAATCAATTCAGTAAAATAGCAGGATATTAGATAATCAAGAAATTAGTCACATTTTCTTTTTTTTAAGATTTTATTTATTTTTAGAGAGGAAGGGAGTGAGAAAAAGAGGGAGAGAAACATCAATGTGTGATTACCTCTCGTGTGCCCCCCACTGGGGACCTGGCCCACAATCCAGGCATGTGCCCTGAGTGGGAATCAAACCAGTGGCCCTTTGGTTCCCCAGGCCAGCACTCAATCCACTGAGCCACACGAGCCAGGGTGAAATCAGTCACATTATCATATACCAACGATGAACTATCAGAAACTATCAGAAAGTTAAACTAAGAAAATTATCTCATTTAGTATTGCTTAAAAAATTAAACTACTTAGCAATAAATTTAATCAAGGATGTAAAAACCTGTACTTGGAAAATTATAAGACACTGAGGAAAGAAATGGAAGAAGATACCAATAAGTGAAAGCATGTAGTGTTCAGGAATAAGAAAAATTCTTATCATTAAAATGTCCATAATCCCAAAGCAATTTATAAATTCAACACAATTCCTATCAAGATACCAATGGCATATTTCACAGAACTAGAACAAATATTCCAAAAGTTCATATGTAACCACAAAAATCCTGAATATCCACCACGATCTTGATAAAGAAGGTCAAAGTTGAAGGAATTACGCTACCTGATATCAAACTATACTACAAGGCCAAAGTAATCAGAGCAGCATGGTACTGCCCTAAAAACAGAAAACAGACATACAGATCAGTGGAATAGAATAAAGAGCCCAGAAATAAACCCACAACTTTTTGGTCAAGTACCAAATTAATGCTGTTGTCATTTTTAGTTTCCTATTGCCATAAGGTTTGTCCTTGATAAGAGGGCTGAAAACTGTTCATTTGGTAATTCATGATCTGTATTTCTTCCAGAAGAGTCTGGAACAACAATGTCAGTTTCTGCTTTGACTTGCTACCAAAATCCTGGTAAGATCTGGAACTATGGAAACATTTAGGGTGAAATGCAGAATGCCTTTTATTTTACTTCAACAGTGTCCTGTTCCCTCTTCTTCCTGTGAAAAGCAGCTTGCTTATTGACTTAGTCTGAGAAATAAATTACCAGTAATATTTGACAAAGGAGGCAAAAACATACAATGGAGTGAAAATAGTCTATTCAACAAATTATGTTGGGAAAATCGGACCAATATGTGCAAAAAATGAAATGAGACCATCTTCTTAACACCATATATAAGAATAAACTCAAAATGAATTAAAGAGTTAAATGGTAGACTTAAAACCATAAAAATAAGACAGAGGCAGTAAAATTTTCGACACTGCTTATAACAATATTTTTTTGTGATATACCTCCTCAAGCAAAGGAAACAAAAGAAAAATAAACAAATGGGACTACATCAAACTAAAAAGTTTTTGCACAGCAAAGGAAACCTTCAACAAAATGAAAAAACAACTCACTGGAAGGGGAAACATATTAGCCAATGATATATCAGATAAAGGGTTAATATCCAAAATTTATAAAGAACTTATAGAACTCAACATCAAGAAAACAAATTATCCAATTAAAAAATGGGCAAAGGACCTGAACAGACACTTAAAAGAGGACATACAGATGGCCAACAGACATATGAAAAGGTGCTCAAAGTCACTAATCATCAGAGTAATGAAAATTAAAACCACAATGTCATATCACCTCACACCTGTTAGAATGACTATCATCAATAAATCAGCAAAAAACAAGTGGTAAGAGAGGATGTGGAGAAACAGTCACTCTCATTAACTGTTGGTAAGAGTGCAGATTGGTGCAACCACTGTGAAAAGCAGTATGGAGTTATAACAAAAAATTAAAAATGAAACTACCTTATGACCCAGAGATTCTACTTCTGGGAATATATCTAAAGAAACTCAAAATGTTAAGTGAAAAGAATATATGCACTCCATGTTAATAACAGTGTTATTTACAATAGCCAGGATATGGAAGCAGCCCAAATGTCCATCAGCAGATGAATGGATAAAAAAGCAGTGGTACATTTACACAGTGGGATACTATTGGGCTGTTAAAACAATGACAACAAAAAGGAAATCTTACCCTTTGGAGCAGCAAGGATGGACCTGGGGAGGATTGTGATAATTGAAATAAGCCATTGAGAGAAAGGCAAATACCATATTATCTCACTTATATGTGGAATCTAATGAACAAAATAAACTAACAAAATTGAAATAAACTCAGATACAGAACAGATAGCTGACAGAATGGAGTTGGGTTGTGGAACTGGGTGAAAAATATGAATGGATTAAGGGGGAAAAAAAAACAATTGACACAGACAACAGTACAGTGATTACCAGAAGAGGGTGATGGGAGGTAGATGGGAGTAAAGGGGGGATAAATTGTGATGGAAGGAGACTTGACTTAGGATGGTGAACATATAAGAAATATAGATGATGTATTATAGAACTGTACACCTGAAACCTATATAATTTTATTAAGCAATGTCACCCTAATATATTCAATAAAAAGGACAAATAAAACTGAAAAAAATAAAAATAACATCTATATTTATTCCTCATTGATAAAGTTCAATATCAATTGTTATATTGCCTATACAGCCATCTAATTATATGATACTAATTAAATTTTTATAAAAATTTTTTTTCTTATGTTTATATATTTTTAAATTAAAAACATCAAAACTATTTTTCTTTCTTTTTAGACTACAATACTGGAATACTTCTAAAGTAACAAAAATATGAAAAAATTGATTTTGACAAATTTTAGCAGAGCTTAAGAAAAGCAAGGTAATTGGTGAAGAAGGAAATGTTTACCCACTTAGTCCTAGCTACTCCACTTAAGAAAAGGGATTATCTTTCCTGTGTGGTTATTAAACTTTTATTATGATTCTTTCACAGCAAGAAATCACTTTAATTGCTATTTAAAACATACATGTGTGTGTTCCAAAACAAAAATATCATAAAATAATACTTACTGTTAACATATGATATATTTTTCTGAACTTTCCTATTGTATTTTATTATATCACATTCCAAATAAATGTTTTCTTTGACCTACAAAATTTATTTCTCAACTAATTAAATGGTACCTAATGTTTGAAACTACTTATAGAGAACTTCAGCTATAACATTGTAAAAGCTTTCTCAACCAAGGAACATTTAGTATGTGTTATGTGAATGTTGAAAATCAAATTCTTTTTTTATTAAAATTTGTATTAATAATTGATCATGGAGGGCAGAGAACGTGTCTGTTTTAACACTGTATTCTTAATGCCTAGTACAGGTTCTGTATTGTGTAGGGGCTCACTGTAAAGAATGGAAGTAATGAAGAAAAGAGGAAATGGAGGGAAGAATACTCTTTCACCATGAAATTTTACTGCACATTATTTGGAGGTGACACAAATATAAATCATTGACAGTTTCTCAAAAAGTTAAACATAGAAGTACCATATGATCCCAGAAATTCCACTTCTAGGCATATACACAAAATAATGGAAAGCAGAAACTCAAACAGATATGTGTACACCTATATTCACAGCAGCATTATTTACAATAGCTCATAGATGGAAACAACTAAAATGTCTATGTACAGAAGAATGTATAAATAAAATGTGGTGTATGCATACAGTGAATTATTTAAGCCTAAAAAGGAACTTCTGAAACAGGCTACAACAAAGATGAACCTTGAAAACTTTATGATAAATAAGATAAACCAGATGCAAAAAAGTACTGTATGATTACATTTATATGTGCTATCTCAGGTAGTAATATTCATAGAAACAGAAAGTAGAATAGTGATTATCAGAGGCTGATATGGGGGGGGTGCTGTGGAATGAGAAGTTATTGTTTAATGGGCACAAAATTTCATTTTGAGGTGATGAAAAAATTCTGGAGATTGTCATATTTGTACAAAATGTAAGTGTACTTAATGCAATTGAACAATGCACTCAAAACAGTTAAAATGATAAATATTTAGTTATGTATATTTTACCACAATAAAAATCGATCCATAGTTATTACTGCCTGTAATAATACCATATACTTTTTACAGTTCTTTAAGACTCCAAAATGATTTATTATATTACCTCATTTGACACTTCCTAAAACAGACCATAATATAGTTTTCTAAAATACAGTGTAGCTGTTTTTGCCCCATTTGGAAGATAAGAAACTAGAGCTCAGGGAGTTTAAGTGACTCATCCAAAGATACAAAGCTGGTAAGTAGAAGAATAGAATCCTAAATTCATCCCAGGTCTTTGGATTTAAGCCTAACACTTTTTTGGACACTCCGCTCAAGAAACAAATTGTAATCCCAAATCTCTGTTATATATTAAAACTTAGTTCTAGATTAAACTCTTAACACAATGCATTCAGATAACCTGCCTTTAGAGTTTAAACCCTAGATTAGATTTTTAAAAAATCTTTGGAAAAGGATAATCAGTCAATTCTAACACAAAGGGCCAGATTAGATAACTCTCATACAACTTTCTAACTAGTAAATGTATGATTGAAGGCTCAGAACAATCTAGTATATTTCCCAGTAAATCTATTTTGAAACATTGCCAATGCATTCTTTTATTGCCAACACTCCCTCCTTCATCTAGACACAGATATTTATTTTTTTTGGCTAATAGTATTTGCTCCATTTTATGTTTGTCTTCCCTGCAGTAAAGTTGGAAATGAGATTAACATAATACATCCCAACTGCACATGGGTGTCAGGAAGCTCATTTTTATTTGTGACTGAAACCCAGAGCCAGAACACAAGAACTGAAAAATGAGACCAGAATATGATAATATGATCATATTGTTTGCTCTATACATATCCAACATATATTGTTATTCTCTCTCTCTCTCTTTCTTTCTCTCTCTCTCTCTCCCCCTCTCCTTCCTTCCCTCCAAGCCTTCACTGCTCACCCATAACTTCCACTGGAACATATAGTGCAATTGTAACATGGGTGATAAGCAGAATGACTGCTAAAAACTGTCAAAATGATATCTTCTTGCTTTTAGTCCCTGACAGATTTGACAGGTACAATTTCTTGTGGCTTCTTTCATTATTTCCGAACAGAGATGTGCTGGAATGAAATCCCTAACTTGCCTGGCTGCCTGTGGCACGTTCCAAAAATATCTAACCTACCTCTAGGTTCACAGGGAATTGAAGAGTGAAAATTCCTTTGGACTTTCATACAGATATCTTCTTAGAGGCGTTGCCTTACAAACTGCACCCATCAACTGGCATGACCCCTCAGAGGAAATCAGGATGGCATGAAGCCTCTTTTTGTAAGGCTTCTTTCTACAAAACAGCCCCGAACATTCTTCTCAGACCTTATTAGAGTAAATAAGGAAGCCACATATTGACACCTACTTCGTTATTTTTTTCTTCATTACATAAGACCTCTGAGAAATAAAGCAACACAGAAGATAGGACCTATGTATTTATCCACAGACCATCCTCCAATCTGTGACATAACACCTTCCATTTTTTTTTCTCACTCTTCAATTCACCTCCAGGGGCTACCATAACACACTATACTTCTAATTGCATTTACCAACATCTGGCCAGTCATATATTTCTCTCTAATGCCTTATGAATCCTATCAGAAGGTAAACTCATCTTTGTATTCATAGTGTTTGGCACATGATAGGTGCTGAAAAATTTTTGTTGAATCAGGTTTAATAAAGTAAAACATAGGGTCCTAATAAGTTGTCTAAAAGATGTAAATAATAATCCACACATTACTTATCAGTAGTTAACTGCTACAGTCATTTAAAATGAAGTTTAATAAATTTAATATAAATGAAATCAGAGACATCCTAAGATATTCTTGACCTTAGATACAATATGAAGACTAGTTATTACTAAAAAATCAATTGCAATTGCTTTCATTTCTTATTGTTGCTCTTCACCCAGCTCAAGGCTCTTTTTTTTTAAAGATTTTATTTATTTTTTGTTTTTAGATAGAGAGGAAGAGAGGGAGAAAAACATCAATGTGTGGTTGCCTCTCATGTGCCCCCTACTGGGGACCTGGCCCACAGCCCAGGCATGTACCTTGACTGGGAATTGAACTAGAGATCCTTTGCTTCTTTGCAGGCCAGCACTCAATCCACTGAGCCACATCAGCCAGGGCCCAGCTCAAGACTCTTGACTAAAAATTTATTGAAATTTTCCACTCCATTGTGTTGTTCTACTTCCTTGGATGACCACAGAGTCAAGTGAAGAGGAAAGAGTGCGATGACCTAAAAGTTGAAAGATACAAAATGGAAAGTGAGGTGAAAACTTCTTGGTTTAACTCAACAATTTCAACCTTTTTCATCTCATGACACACATAAGCTAATTAGTAAAATTATGTGGCACAGCAAAAAACTGACTATATTTTTGGCTGATCTGACAAAAAAGGTATAATTTTTATTGATTTACAAAAAATAATAATAGTAATTACCTACTCTTTTTGCTCCAAAGTGACTTAAAAAAATCAGGTACCTACACTTGCATGTAAGTATTTCTGGTATCAAGAATTAACCTATCAGACACAAACTAATTATCCGATGTGATCAATGAGATGCAACTCCATTATATGGCCTATATATTTATGATTCAAGACAGGGAATTCACACTCGATGGCTATTGTTGTGTTGGCTATTGTCATTTTTTATTTGACAATCTAAAGGAAAAAGAGGTCAGTTCCCTTGACGAAATAGTCAGGTATTGCATGTTTTAAAAACTCTCATGGCACAACGGTTGAAAATCACTGGTCTAGCTGATTTCAGGAGGTGATGATTAAGATCCTTAAAGGCTAAACCAGCTCTATGTAACTTTTAACTGAAGCACACAAGTCATATAACACCAGTCCACTGTGCTGTAAGAAATATAAGAAATAAGTTCTTTTATTATAAGAATAAACACCAAGTGTTTCTTTGTCATCTCAGAGAGTTACATTCAGATGGAATCAATACACTTGGCCTCAAGTGTGCTACACAAAGTAACTAAAATATGATTCTATTCCTCATTCTTGAGTACAGTCTTATTGAAAATATCTGAGCTGAAACCGATGAGCACCAAATGATGAGGTATTTTCTCCTGCGGGCTGGCTTCCTGACTCATACAAGCTCTAGCAAGTGCAACAAGTCCTGAGGAAGCTGCAAGTGCAGAAACACTTTTCTCTCATCAAACTGAGATAAGTACAGGGTTTGATGAGTCCCAAAGCCAACGAGTACCAAGGCATAACTGTATTCAATTTAATTTTATTGTTGTTAAGGTATTATAGGTGCATAATTTTAAAGTCAAATTGTTCATCAAGGCTTATAACCAAAACAGCTGTCACAGCCTCCAACCACATTCTTGCTAGCCCGACTCCCACTCTCCAGAGCGAACTCTTTTTTACCTAACATGTTTTCTTTTCAATGTTTCCTCCACATTTAAAATAATATTTATATATGTTATTTTTCAAGTTTCTATAGATATAAATAAATATATTTTCTTGACCCTTTACTATGCACAAAGGAAGTTATCGATCTTTTACCACCATACTGACTCATCACCCAGCCAACATTGTTTTAATCACCATAATTTGAACAAAGCTATGCAACCATTTTGGTTAGATATTCAGCTGTCAAATTATTATTACGAATATATAAAAATGTTTACACCTGGATCACTCTGATTATGTTTTCTTTCTTGTACAGATTTCTTTTCTTCAGGGAGTTAATTTTTACTTAAATTTCTTGTTTGTTTCTTTGCTTAGACATTGAAGTATTTATAAGGAATGCTCCTAATGCACTTAGAGCAATGTATAGCTCTTCCCCATACAAACCTGATAAGTAATCAATCAGTTTAATTTCTTTTTTTGAAGTCATTTTTCAAGTAGTAGTATGTCTGCTGGTTCTAACTGGGTGGTTAATCTCAGGGACTGACACCTACCGCTGTGCTAAAATGCCCCTTTATAGTCATCCTGGAAATTTACTTCACCTCTTTACTGTGTTAGTTCCTATTTCTTGATTCTTATATTTTTCTACTTAGTTTCTACCTTCATTTTTTTTTTGTTTAAAATATTTTCTGGTAATTTGTTGAGGGAGAACCCATGGGAAATAAAATTTCTTTTTAAACAGTAAAAAAATTTAATTACATGCATACAGGGACACATAAAAATATGAGACTCATAGGGATTCATGCAATTGAGGGTTATATGCCATCCTGAGGTAAGGAGAAAGGGGGTAGGAAATAAGTTTTTGGGACCTTATAAGTATTAAAATGTCCATACGTTACTCACACCTGACTGAAAGTTTACATGGTATGTAATTCTTCATTGGAAATCTATAATTTCATTTACAAATAAATATAGGAAATGTAAACCGATGTGTAATGCCGGAAAGCAGATGAATTGTTGCTCAGGGAGTGGGTGAGATGATGTGTGAAGGGACTAGCAAGGGACAGGGAAGAGAGAGCCTTTGGGCTGTGATGGCCATATTCTTCATCTTCGTTGTGATGATGGGTTCATGGCTATATATATGTCAGAAGTTTCCAATGAGTACCCTTTAAAGATGTTCAGTTCATGGTATGACAACCGTGCCTCAAAAAAATTGTTGAAAAGCTTAATAAGGAAGACTTTCATTAAGATCATAAAACAAAGTTCTATGTCCTTAGATCAAACTTCATCATACTCCCATATCCAAGTCTCTATCAGTTATCAAACTTTTGTTGGTATTACTACAGAGAACCAGAGAGGGAGTAATTAAGCTATGAACATGGGATATTATAAGTTAAAAAAATCAGCATTTTGATAGTCATTTTTTGTGACTGAATTGATAGTACTTTTAAACTCTGATAAGGTATAACTCATCAGCTGTTTTGGGGTTTAGGATGTCTTCTGCTGTGCATACGTGTTGTGTGTTGGTTTGGATAACTTGCTAGTGGGTGGTGTGTTTACTCAGAAAGAGATGACAGGAGAAGCAGGCTTTGGTGAGAAAACTGTGTGTTTGAATATTGTGTTTTATAGTAGAAATTCATAGATTATCCAGTAGGCAATCAGAAGTGACAAAGCACAACATTTTTTATGAGATTACTGGGAATTCATTGTGGGATCTGCCACATTCTATCTGTGTATCTGTGGATTTCTTTAGGCATTATTAGCAAGTTTTAGTTTCTTTATGTTTAAACAAAGTTAAAAGTAGTCCTTATCTCACAGGGTTAAATGTGAGGTTTGAGTGAAATAATGGCTATAAATGTGATTTGTAAACTGTGAATTTCCATCTTAGGTGGTATAGCAGAGAACACTGATGACAGTATAGAATGGAAGCTATATCCTACCATAGGCTTTAAAGTCAGAAAACTTAGACTGAAAATGTAGCTTGGTTGTGCAAACTTAGACAAGTCATTTCTTTCAAGGTGATAATCCTAATTCATCAACATATCAGGGTAGGCCCTGCATGATTTGGCCCCAGCCTACTTTTGTAGTCTCATCTACTCCAAATTACTTAACCATTCCCCAACCCAGTAGTCAGCCTCCCCATAGCTACATTCTCTTGATTCTTTCCCCCTTTCAAACATATTCTTTACACATATATCTTGCATAAGGTATTGTCCTTGCATTAAGAATCAGTTGTGAATACAGCTGCTGCTACTTCCTGGCTACTTTGTTTATGGCAGATGTTTTAACCTCTTTGAGTCTTAGTTTTCTTACCTATAAAATAGGAATAATAACACCTAACTCATGGTAGCCTACTGGAATTATCAAGTGTGATCTGAAAGATGTAGGGTTAGTTAAATGTGATGCTTTATGTCTAATCCAAAATTCCTCAAAAATACTTGCATTATATATAGATGGGGGGAGAAATAGCATTTTGAAAACAAGCATAGTTTCGCAATTAGCTTTTGAACTATCAGAGCTAAGTCAATGTTTATTCTAAGCATTGTCCTACCACTTATTAGTTTGGTGACTTTTATCCAATTATTTTATATCTCTGAAAGTTTAAATGTCTTCCTCTATAAAACTGGACTATCGCTAGTGCCTACCTCACTGGGTTCTTGTGAAGAATTTAAAAGTTATGGATGTAAAGTGCTTAGCAGCGTTCTCGTCAATTGAATGTTTAATTAATGTTAATTGTCATCATAATTATTATGATTAATAGTTAAAAGTCAGTAAGGAGAGGGTCAAAAATGGAACTACTTATGTCAAAAGATTGACTAATGACAGTATAAAACAAAATGCACAGGATACATTGTTAATGTTTAAATGCTGACAGATACTTAAGATAGAGGAAACTACATTTTTAGGTTTAACCAAAACACCTTTGTCCACAAGCAATAAAGGTTAGATCAGAATTTTGTGCTATTCCATATATTAGTCTCTTTTAGAATAAGGAGTTCATCATAACAAATAGACCATGTACAATTGTGGGAGGAGCTTGAGAAGTAAATGTTTGGAAATGGGAGTTGAAGGATCGGACCAAATTCACTGACGTGCCCTTACACAGGAGAACAATCGGGGATTATAGAGAAGTCTCTACTAATCCCATGAAGGCAGCTGATATAGAGTCTATTCATTGTTGTGGACCTTTTGTGTCTCCAGTCTCTGTTCATTCTCAGGGGCGCTCTAGTGGGAAGCCTGGGTCGCTTCTGGTCAACAGGACTAGTGATCCAGAAAAAGAGCTGTCTGTCTTTTACTGCATCTGAACAGTGACAACTCTCAGAACACAGTGGCTGTCGCTTTGCTTTTGCCTCCCAAATCTCCCACAACTTCACTTTTGGTTAACTCTAACCTTGAGTCATAAAGGCAAGGGGCTTCTGGTAAACATAGTTCCTACTGTAACCAAGATAAAAATGAACAATCCAGCATAACTTCTAAGTTGATATTTCCATCTCTTGTTAGTATATAGGGATATTATCTGTAATTTTGTTTCTATATACATTGTCTGCACCAATACAGCCCCATACATGCTTTGGTGATGTTCCTTAATAAAATGTGGTTTAAATTATATATATATATATATATATATATATATTTATATTTATATATATTATAAATAATATATATTTATATATTTATAAATAATATATATTTATATATTTATAAATAATATATATTTATAAAATAATATATATTTTATATATATATAAATATATATATTTATATATATACCTCACATAATATATATGTATAATATATATGTGTATATTATATATTATATCTGCTTGTTCTTACCAGTACAAATACTAATTAACAAGTAGAGTGATCAACTGCCCTCAGTCTACCACGAGGCAGCACTTCCAGGGTTAAAGCCAGGAACGTTTCACGCAAACCGGGATGACTGGTCACAATATGACAGGCTCAGTCAGAATTTATGCTCGACAACTAGCCCCCCTTCTATGATTATCATATATTTTCTCCCTTTATTTTGTTTTTGTATTATTCCATATATGGGAACTACTGTAATCTTTTTGAAACTCCAGAGTGAAATGATACAGTGCCCAAAATTAAATGAATTTTGGACTTTGGAATTTCCCCTTAGACTATGAGCTCCGTGAAGTCAGGAACAATATCCAATTTTTTCAGGACCAGATTCCAAGCATTCAGCACAGCGCCTCTGATAATGTATACAGTTGAATGAACATTATCTTCCAACAAAATTTCAGTGGAAGAAGGATACAATGATAAGCCCTAGTGCCCTTCTCCTGTGAACACTGATTCTAAACAGGCATGCATATGCACACCTGCATATACTTTAGTATCAACTCTAGATTTCCTTGGATATGTTTGTTTGTACATATCACAACACTCTAAAATCCATGAGTGCATAACTATAATTTACTTAGCATTTTATCCCCAGTACCTAGCTCTGCTCCTAGTATACAGTTAGATGTTCAATAAATATTTATGGAAGGAAAAAAAAGTGGAAGTAAGAAAAGATACCTTTAAATGTATAATAATGTGATGCGACTGGTGCTGAGTTCATAGAGATATGTCAAAGGAAGGCTTGCTGTATTAAGAAAGATGGAGTTTGCAGTTTATAAGTGGACCAGTATACCCCAGAGATTTTAAGCTGTCTCAAAGGGAATGATAGAATAAGGAGTTTTGCAAATTGACTTCTCCAAAAATAATGATAACAATGTGACTGGCCTGGGCATATATGGGTAGCAACCAATTGATA
>PVJD01017170.1:0-18415 GCA_004026545.1 Mormoops blainvillei
AGTTCACATTTGGTAACGTTCCAGTGACAGTCTGGGCAAGGCTTCCGTATTATTTTGCATTTTTGCTTCTGTTTTGTCCTGTTCCTTTTCTCTCTGGATGCAGGGGAGCTGGCTGACAGCAGCCGTGATGGTGGCGTCAACAGCTCCCTTGAGCTCCTTGAGGGTGTTAACCCTCAGGGTGAGCTGCGCAGTAGGAAACAGGCTCAGAGAAGTTAGGTAACGTGGCTAAGGTCACACAGCTGGGAAGTGGCACAGGGGGATCGGAACCCAGACCAGGGCAGATGCAGAGACTCAGTGGCACTGTCTGCGCATGGATGGGAGCGGGAGGTGGAGGGATGCTGCCCCTGGAGGAGTAAGCGGTTGTGGGGGAAGGGGTCTGCTGGGCAGTTATGTAGACGGTGCGACTGGAGTGGCCGTTTACCTCTGTTTAAAGGCACAGCTCTTCGCCGCGGGCAGAACAAGAGAAGGAAACACGTGCTCTTGGGGGCACACGCACCCTGTGGGGAGTCGGCCTTGCTTAGTAAGAAAAAAACATTGACCCCAAAACCTGGCCTTTTGCAGCAATCTGTCCCAATGTTAAATAGCGACTCGTTTGAATTTAAACATGTGGCGGAAAATCGTGCTGGATTTTTCCCTCTGGAAGCGACTGAGTGTTTGGCTACTGAGTGAGTCACGCTCATTCTGCCCCGACCTGCCCGCCGGGCCCCTGTCGTTTGCTACCGTCAGGGTGGAAAAGGGCTGTGGAGGGGACCGCGGTCACCGGCTCCTCTCCCAGGGACACGAGGAGCACGGAAAAGAAATGCCTCCCGGATGGGAGAGAGGCCTGGTGGGAGGTGCTGGGACGTCAGGGATGCCGAGAGTCATTTCCGTGGGCCCTACCCCTGTAGAATCGTACAACACGTATTGGCGAGGGAGTGGGACGCGTCTACCCGTCCTCGAGGTGCAGAGACAGAGGCCCTGACGGGGCATGGCAAGGTCGCACCGCCCCTAGAACAGGGTTGGGCTCAGTGTCGCTCTGTCCTACGGTCCTGCCACTGCCCCCGGAGACCTCCAGTCACCCCCTCAAGTTCACAGAGATCCCCGAGCCCCTCCCACTCTGGCACTGGCACAGGTGGGCTGGGCACAGTGCCCCCAGCATGAGGTTCGCGGCAAATGTTTGTGAAAGTGAACCGAGTGCATTTTAATGAGCCTCGGTTTCCCCGCCTATGAGAGAGGTTGGGCCAGATGGGCTATACCCCTCACCCTGTTCCCACCCAGCAGTTTCTGAGCAGAGAACCTGCCAGAGCCTTGGCACTGGGCATCACACTTGTCACTAGTCAGGGGTCCCACTTGTGGAAGGGACTGGTGGCCCCCCAACAAGTCCACGTCCGCTTCCGTGGATCCTGTGCCTGTGTTACCTGACGTGGCAGAGGGTCACCCCAGATGATCCCGGTGGCCTTGTCTAATCACAGGGGTCCCCAACAGTGGAGACCCTTTGTTGGAGGGAGCCGTGACCTTGGGGAACGGCAGAGACACACTGCTGGCTGAGAAGAGGGAGGAGGGGCCCCCGAACCGGGCAAGCGAGGAAGGTGGGCGTCCCAGGAGCCGGAACAGGCAGGGACACAGGCCCTCCATGGGGGTCCCCGGAAGAAAGCGGCCCACGGAGACCTGCCTCGGACTTCGGACCTCCAGACTGTGCGGTGATGCATTTGTCTTGTTCGGAGTCACCGGGTTGGGGTGATTTTGTTATGGAAGCAATAGAAGACAAAGCTATCACCGTATTTACATGGGTCAGCTCCCTGGCCTTTGAAATACAGAACATACCGTCTCTGCAGCTTGCTGGCGGATTTAAATCAGGAAACGCGTTTGCGGAAATGGTGACGTCCGTGTGTGCCGGCGCTCCCCCGGGACCCCCGACCCCGGCTCAGGGGCAACAAGCCCAGGCTGGACCAGCCCACACCCCCCCCCGCCCCGCCCCGCCCCGCCCCCTGGGCTCCTCTTGCCCCGCCCCCTGGGCTCCTCTTGCCCCGCCCCCCTTCTCGTCCTCTCTTGTTCCCTCTTCCAAACTGAGCTGGAGCTCCTCCCTCTTCCTTCCACCTGCCTCCCCTGCCCTTTCTGACGGTGGGCGTTCCTGCGGCCCAGGCTCCTCCCCGGTCTGTCAGGGCTGTCATCCTGTGTCCCCGCCAGCCCTGTGAAGGACACCTTCGGGGAACCTGTGGCCTGTCCAGAGTCCCTGAGCTGGGAGGGGCTCCCTCGGGCCGACCAGGGGGAACCTAGGGGGGGAGTCTCTGGAAGGTTTTGGTGGCGGGGGGTGGTGGGTTCCAGCATGGCTGGCGGGGCCCAAGTTCAGCCTGTCCCATTAAGTGGGACACCGGAGCCCCTGGGCCTGGGAGGGGCACACTCTCATCCCAGCCTGGGAGATGCCACCTGCCACAGGCACCTGCAGCCAAGGGGCAAAGACACGTTGGAGTCGGAGCTCACGGACTCTGTGGGGCGGCATGAGAGCGCCCACGTGTCCTGGTCCCGTCCAGGGCCCTCCTTCCCGGGTCCCCTGCCTCTCGCCCCACACTGTCGGCTCTGCCGTCTCGGCACCTGGCCGGGCCTCGGCGCCCTCGGAAGGCTGGGTCAAGGCCAGGTGACTGCTGCGCAGAGCCCTGCAGACATCTGGCCAGAGAACCCGGGGCGCCCAGGAGCAGGGGAGGGGCGGGCGCAGGTGGACGAGAAGCCAGAGCAGGCGCGGGCGGCGATGGGCAGGGCCGCCCGTCACTGGGAGCCTGGGGGTGCCGCTGTGAGCAGTGTGACTACGTTCCACAAACCACCCGGTTTCTGTGAAGATGCCGTCGCTGTGGAGACTTGCCGACTCCACTCTTGCACCTGCCCGGAGCCCAGGCAAGCGGGGCTGCTCTCAGAGTCTCCCCACTCCCACACCAGGGCGCGCTCGTCTGGGGGTGGGGGTGGGGCAGTTGGGCTTGCGTGGTGCTGCGCCCTGACAGTTTCCGCCGGGAGGTGTTTTTTCCTTATTATCCAGTATTCCCTGAGCGTGTTCGTCTGCCAGGACCCGGTAAGATCTGGTCATGCCAGAATAAAGACCCTCGGCCTGCCTTCCAACTATCCCGTCTCCAGGGAAATAAATCAAGGCCAGGGAGGGATGGGTGGATTCCCAGGGCACGGGGGTGGGCAGCCGTCGCTTCCCCTTGACTACAGCCTCCAGGGGCAGGTGTCCAGGATGGGGAGACCCCAAAGCCACTGCCCCCGAAGCCGGATCACTTGGCCCCACGGTCACACACCCAGCTAAAGATGGCCTTCATTCCAGGCCTTTCCGGCTCTCTCCGTCCGGGGAGGGAGCGATGCCCCACTGAGCCCCTGCCCCGACACACACATGCACACACAGCCGAACCCGCGGGCTGCCCTCCCTCCGAGCTGGGCTGTCACATTTTCTAGCCCGCCGCCCTCCGCGCTGCAAGGCCCCCACCCCCAGCAGGTACCGGCATGGGCCAGGTCCCAAGGCAGCCCCCTCTCTGTGGGCTGGTTAGGTCGCCCCAGGGCCAAAATGAGTCCCTTGAAGTGGTGTCAGCCCTGGCTGGGTGTTCCTTTCTGCCTAATTATAAAATCCACTGCAACAGTGATCACAAAACAGAACAACTGGCTATTACAGGGACACGCTTCATACTCATAACTTAAAGAGTTGGCTTTAAAAACCGACCGTAAAACCACTTAATTACTGGGTTTTAAACCCAGCCATGTGGAAATGATGTTTCCTCAGTGTGCGTTTTGGAGGTGATTTCTGGCAGAGAGAGCTGCGCGTGGCGGATACTGTGCCAGGCTCCCTGGGGACCCTGATGACTCCCCAGGCCACCCCGAGCCGCTCTCAGGGCCACGCAGGGACTCTCAAGGGACTTTCAAGGAGCCCCACGGCACCCCGCCTCCCGCTGCCTGACCCCACCCTCCTGCACCTGAGGCTGGAGTAGAAGGAAGAGATCAAGAGGGAGGCAAGGAGGGCGCAGGGTGTCCCCCTCCTTCTCAAAGGGTGGGTGGCTGCTCCTCGGGGCCCCAGAGCCGACCCACGGTCACCCAGCTCAGCGGCAGGGCCGGAACTCGGCGTCTCTCTGCCGGACTCCAAAGCCATTTCTTCTGTGCCTAAAGGAGCAAGCTTGTTATAAAGACAAATATTCACGCAGTCAGCGAGGAAGGGACCCCCCCACGCCCCTGTCACTGGAGGCGTGCAAACAACAGGGCACTGTCGCAGCGATTCCAGCATCGGACAGCGTGCCGGTCCGGTGGGCCCTGCAGCCGTCTGGGAGGGCTGGCAGCTCGGTCTGCCGCCTGTTCCTAGGGTCACCGCCCCACCCACCTTGTCTCTGGTCTGCGCTGTACGGGCAGCTCCTCCGTCAGGAAGCGTCGCCTCGCAAGTTCCTTACGCAGACCCAGAGCCGCCTCACATCCGCCTGCACCCGGTCGCCCAGGGCCCTCAGGCAAACGCCCCCAGGGCTGTTTCCCCAGGACTTCTAATGAAATCATCGTTCATCTGCAGTCAGAAGGATGAGAAGTCGACAAAACAGCCTGTTCATCTGTCCCACCACTGCCACGTGCTGTTCAGTCCACCTGGCAGTGACGGGACCCTCCTCCGGGCTGCCACCTGCTACTGAGAGAGGACGCCGCAGGGCTCAGCGGGGACCGAGCACACAGGGGTGAGAGGGCCGGAGAAAGGCGGGAAAGGCCCCTCTCTCACGCCGGGCCTCCCAGGGCACCGGTGCCCCGCCTTTGACAGCCGGTGACCCCGCGCGGTCCTCACCTGTGAGTGGCTGTTGGCCTGCGCCCGTGCCCACTCCTTTGGCCTGCGGCTCCCTGGCACTGACCTCGCCGCCCTTCCTCCTCAGACTCTGCTTCCGTAAGGCCTCCCAGCGCCCAGTGAGTGGGGAGCCGGGGCCATCCCGCCGTTCGGTCCCTTGCAGCCCTCTCTCCCACGGCCGCGGCCACCTCCCCCCTTCCTGCTGGATGGGCCGCCTGGCTGTCTCACTCCCTCCGGGGTCTGGCCGGTGCCTCCTGGACGCCCCCGCTGGGAAGGGGCTGGGCCCTTCGAAGGGCTGACAACCGCTCCCAGTGCTTCTGTGGGCATTGCCTGTCTCACCGCGAGACTTCATGCTCCGTGAGCCCAAGGACAACAAGGCACCTTTACTCTGTCCCCAGCACCAGGGGACAGTAGTTCCATGAACGTGTGAGTGAAGAGTGATGAGCAGGGCACACCCCCCGCCCCCAACTGCGGTGGGGGAGCCAGAGCCGGACGGCCGTGTTGGATCCTGGCTGCAGCTCCCCGCCTGCCGGCCGGCGGCCACCACTGTGTGGGACCATCCAGCAGGGATAGTGACAGTAGCGGCCTCATTCGAAAGTTGTTAAAAGTGTGCATAGCGCTTCGGCACAGTGTCTGCCCGGCACATAGTAGGTGCTCAGTAAATGCCGCTTAGGGAGACTTTCTTACCAGTGCTGTTCTCTCCGCCACGTAGCACAGAGTGTTCCATTCACGCAAAGGAGGACTGACGTGGCGTCAGCTTTGAGACCGTAGCTCAGCCGCCCGGGCCACCGGGGCCACCCAGGTGGGACGATACAAGCATGGGCCTCTCAGCTCTGCCCTAACTTGATGTTACAACCACAGAATGTCAGTGGTCCCTGCACCAATGACCGTGGCCTTGACCATTTGGTGCAGATGTCGATGCCCCTTAAGTGCTTGGAAGTTCATCTCAAGCCACGAGAGTGGCAGTTCGTTGACACGAATGCAACGTTTTAAGCAACCTGGTGGTAACGACATCTTTATTTCTAAATGCAAATGTTTGAAGAGCCTTCGGAGATCCCACAGTTATTTCCAAACCTGTCATCTTTCCCCAGGAGGCTGCCTGAGTCGCTGTTGAAATGGTGTCACACAAACGTGCCGCCAGACAGTCCCTTGCCACTGCTGTTCGATCGGGGGCAGACAAAGTGTTCGCGGATCTAATCGCACATGCTAAAACAACTGTCCTGGTAAAACATTCTCTTCCAAATGCAGCCGCTCCAGAGAATTCGCCGCCCACCTTTCCCCTCCCGAGCAAGCAGGCCTTCAGCTCTGTCTGCAGAATGTCTTCAGATGGCCCAAGGGAACACAGTTCAAACGGGCCCTCTCTGGGTCCCTGGCGTAAGCCCCTTGGGAGGACTGGGGGCCTCGGTAATTGCAGGGGTGGGGGCTGGCGGGGACTTTTATTTCACAAATGCTACTGATGACATTCCTATCAAGGCTGAGCCAGAACAGTGGTGACGAGTCATTTCTGTTTGTCCTGAAGCGTGCTCATCTCACCTAGTTACTGCCGGTCAGACGGACCTCCCCCGGCGGCCTCTGGCCGAGGGAAAGCTCTGCCGCTCCGTTACGTTCACATCGTTCTGGGGGGCGTTGCTTGCGTTGCGGGGACTGTAGGACCAGCATTAAAATGGAGCCAACCAATTTCGCGGTTGCATTGGCTGCTTGTCGGTCGGTTCCAGGCTCACCCGGAGGCGGGTGGGGCTTCCTGCGCCAGGCGGAGCTGGGTCTTGGGCGCCGCCCTGGCATGTGGGCCACGTGGCCTGGAGCAGCTGCCTTCACCACCGAGCTCCCGGGTTCTGTCTAGAAAAGAGACAAAACCTCCTCCCACTTCATCGCTGTCGTCAAAATACAAGGAGCACTTGTGCGCTGGGACCTTGCGCAGGGCTGGGCGCACAGTAGGTGTTCTTACCTTCTCACCGACCCAGACCCAGCCCTACTCAAGGGAGCTCAAGTTTCTGCGGAGACAGGGCTCCGAGACACAAGCCCCGGCCCCCGGCCGAGGGGCGTGGACTCAGGGACTGGGTTGTGTGATGATGATTACGGCAGGTGATAAAATGTGTGCCGCGCTCCCCAGGGCGCTTCTTCCTGGGCCGACAGATGGAGGTGACCTGTGCCTTAATGCAGGTGATGTCACCTGCTGATGTGTCCTGCCTCGGGCCGTCCCCGCCGGGCCGCCCTGCACTGCGGTCAGAGAGAAGATGGCCGAGGGCGTGGGACAGAGCGAGTGCGGTTCCAAAGCGGAGCGGGAGGGGGCGGCAGGCCTTCGGGGGCTGGCCGCTGTCCAGCATGGCAGGCCCCCGGGTCGTGGGCAGACAAGGTCAGCAGGCTGAGGTCGCAGGAGAGAGTCGTGAGTGCCAGACCCAGGGGCACAGGCGGGAGAGACCCTGACGGTGTCCAGCAGAGACACGACCCGGCGGGCTGGCACGTGTGTGAGTTTAGGTTATCGAAGGCTCCTCCAAGAGCAGGTATTCCCGGTTCCAGAAAGCACAGGAAGGACCCTCTGTTTCTGCAGGGGCTTCCGACGTTGTGCCTCCTGTGGAACCTCGGCCCAGGGAAGCTGATTGTCTCCAGTTTGAGGAGGCTGACTTGCCCGAGGTCACAGACCGCAGAGATGGCAAAGCCACTCTCAGTCAGGCTCCATCCTGTGACCTCCGGCACTCACGCTTATCCAAACCCAAACCATTTCCCTGGACCTCCCGGAACTCTGGGCTGCCAACTGTGTGTGTGCTGACCTGCGGTGGGGAGCGCTCACTCCCAGAGTGCAGTGCTGCCGGTGGGGGGCCATTTCCACCCCTCCAGACTCACACAGGCACAGAGCCGCTCTGCACAGTCTAATTTGAGAGCTGGGGGCGGGTGCTGCCACATCTGTTTGTCTCCTCTGCCGCCTCCCCCAGCATCGGAGCCAAGTGTCTGCGTCTCCAACCGGGCACATCTGTGTGGCCAGGAATAGATGGGCAGTTGGGTTTAAATAGAAAGGTGACGTGACGACACTAATCCTGGTGGCTGGGTGGGGACCCTTCTAGAGCTATACTTGGGAAAGTGCAGTCTAAAAAAATCCTGTCTGACGAAGAGCTCTGAATGGAAGCTGAAATCGGCTGAGCGGCCAGCATTCCGGCGGAGGCGGAAGTGCTTTCTAGGTGCCGTTTGCTTTCCTGATTAACCCAAAGATGCCGTCGTGTGAGCTCTGCGGCGAGGCCCGAGCACGTCGGCACTGCCTCTCGGAGGAGGTGCTGGAAGCCCCAGCCTGGGAAAGTCAACTTGACAGCTGAGCAGGATGGAGCCACATGTGGTTGCTGCAGGGGACACAACTGTGGCAGCAGGTCACAGAGTGACAAGAGCTGCTCTAGAGCCAGTGCCAGAGAGCACTACGGTGGGGGCGGAGAGAATGTCCCGAGGTCCTGTCTGGGTGAGGGCAGGCAGGGGTGCTCCAGCCCTGTCCTGCACTTTCCTGGCCCCCCTAGGAGCCCACCAGCACCCATAACAGGGCCTCCACAACCTGTTTCGACCTTTGCCTCCCAAGATGCATCGCCTTCGGACGGCAGAGACAGGTGTCACCGACAGGCCGACCAGGTGGCCAGACGTGCTTGGGAGTCAGCAAAGCATATGCAATAAATATGTCAAGAATATGATCTACGACAAAAAACAAGCCAAACACGTGACTGTCCTTGAATGAAGGAGGCCCCTCCCTCACCCTCCTTTGGGATGCGCGTTCCATCCCGTGGGGCCTCTGCTCTCCACCATGTGAGGCCTGGCTCAGGTGGCGTCTCTCCCAGGCAGTCCCCGGCCCCAGGCCGGCTGAAGGGCAAAGCGAGGGGGGCTCTAGGGTGCACAGCTAGGAAGGCAGCCACACTCTGGTGCGAGGGGGCCCTTCGCTGCCATCCCCGTCAACCCTGCCCCAGCTCCATGACCCTGACCCCGAGGTGCTGGTGAAGGCGCGTTGAACTGCGTGGGCCAACCTCCTTTCACAAAAGCAGAGATGCCACCACAGTGCCGGTGGCTGCCGTGGACGGGCTGTTCACTGTGACCCGGCGGCTGTGCCCGCCTATCGTACACACTGTTTCCCTGCTCCCTTCTGACGGCCTCTGCAGCGGGAAGTCCTGTCTTCATCTACAGATGGGCACACTGGGGCTCGGAGACGTGAACAGACTTGCCTAGGGCTGCACAACCGCTTCCCAGGGCCCGGTGAGGACCCCCGGGCCTCCAGGACCCGCACTGCCCACTCATGCTGGTGTTCTGGGCTGTACCCTGCACAGGCAGCATGGCCGCCCGGGTGGCCTGGGGCTGTCATCAGCATCATTTCCGCCCTGCAGAGTGGCTGAGAGCCAGAGCCCCAGATTCCAATCAGCTTTTGCTACTTGATACAAGACATAGCCCTCCGGGCCTCCTGTCTCCAACTGGCAAATAAGATGAGGGTGGGACAGTGTGTCTTCCTCGGGAGGCTGGCAGGAGTGAACTCTGGGAGCCTGGAGTGGGCTCTGCTCCCTGGCTATTGCATTTTGTCACTGGGACGGGGAGTGGCAGAGGTCAGGGTCAAACAGCTGGTGGGCACAGAGCCGAAAGCCAGCAGGAGCTATGACCTAAAGCAGCTGTCCCCCTGGAGGGAGCTCAGGACTCCCTCCTGAGTGCAGGGTGATCAGGGAGGAGCTGTGGGATGCTGAGGGCCTCAGAGCACGGGCCCTGGCCGTCACAGAAGGATGCTGGGCTTGCGTTAGCGCTCCTGACCTGCTCAGTTCTGGTGGCCACACCGGGAGCCCTGCTTTTGCATTTTGTACTGGGCCCTGCAAAGGATGTTGCTGGTCCGAGGACTCAGGCTTCAGGTGAATCTGTCGCCTGTCTCCTCTGATTTCAAAACCCCGAGCCTTGTGGGCCCCGGAAGCCAGCGCAGGCACCACGTCTCCCCGGAATAGTAAGCGGCGAAAATAACAACATTTAAAATAGTCTGGTTCCCAATTTGGGAGAACAGTCTGCCAGCCCCCGCTGGCTGGCGTGATGGGGATTGATTTGGTTTTCGCTCTACTGTTCCTTTCCCTGTCGGCACTCTTGTCTTCTCCATCTTTCCTGGCATATACTCTTCCCGCTTAGGCCAAAAACAGCCCCTGTCCCAGATCCTTGGGTGCGCGACCAGGGCAGATTCCTCAGGGTCTTTCCTCTCCCACTGTGGTGCCACCATCACTGGGGCTGCGGCCCTGAGGGCTGTGATGGAGAGGCACCCCTGGACTCGGGGCCCTTACTCTGTGTGGTAACAGCACTAGTGCCTGTTTATTGGGAGGTGGCACCTGCTGGGCTGGAGATGTGGCAGTGACAAAAAATGGGCCTTGCCAGGTGGTACAGCCTCCCAGCCTGGAAGGAAAGGCAAACTCACAAAGACAACACTGGGAGTGCTGGGCTGGACCAAATGAATGCACAAGAAGCTGGGGAAAGAGCAGGGCAGGGTTAGTGTCATGGTGTATCATGGAGGGCTTCCTGGAGGAGGTGACATTTGAAATGAGCTTTGGTAAATGAGGAGGGATTTGAAAACTAGATAACAAAGGGAAGGGTGTCTCTAGCATAAAAACAGGGAGAATGGGGGGAGGTTCTGTAAAGCAGGGACACCCAAAATAAATGAGAAACATTCTACTTTGTTGAAGTTGCCCAGAATTTGGGGCTCAGAAAAATTGAAAGAAGACCAACCATTATTAATATCTCGTCTTCCTTCCTTCCATCCTCCCTATAGATTGAGGTATAATTGGCACACAACATTCTGTTAGTTCCACGTGTACAACATGATGATTCTATGTTTGGATGTATTATGAAGTGATGACCACAACAGGTCTAGTTAACACCCATCACCTCACATATTACCAAATATTTTCTTATAATGAGAACTTTTAAAATCTACTTTCTTAGCAACTTCCAAACGTACAATACAGTTTTATTAACTGTCGTGCCATGTCATACATAACATCCTCAGGACTTTATTTTGTAACTGGAAGTTTCTACCCCGGGCCCTGGGAACCACCCGTCTCTTCTCTGTATCTGTGAGCTTGGCTTTGATTCCGCGTGTAAGCGAGATCATATGACATTCGTCTTTCTGTGTGTGGGTTATTTCACTCAGCATAATACGCTCAGGGTCCGTCCCTGTTGTCACAAATGGCAGCATCTCCTTCTTCTTTATGGCCGCATGGTGATCCTTTCGTTCTTCTTTTACACCCTTTCCACTGAGAAAATTATACTGACTTTTATCCCTTTACCGTCGGCAAATCGATAACAACCCTTCTAACCTGGCCGACGTGGCGTGCACGCGGCGTGCACGAGGATTACACTGGCTTGTAATTCGAACCCTGCTTTTGTCGTGAGCCCCGTGCTCCCTTGTCATTAAACAGCTCTGCAAATGTGACTTGACGATCTCACTCCCCCAGCCATCTCCACGCCCCACCCCCCTCTCGTCCTGTGTACAAACACAGCTCCGAAGTGACTCCCAGCATGTCAGGGACCAAGTCACCGGGGAAGCAGGAGAGTGCCCTGCGGGTCCCCTTCAGACCGCAGTTTGCTGGGGGGAGAAGGGCCCGAGGCTCAAGGAGACTAGTTAACGTGCGTGGACGCACATTAAGTTGCCCCTGGGAAGAAAGAACGTGTCAGGTTTCTTGTGTTCACGTAAAGGCAGGTGCCTGGGGCGGCGCATTGCTTGGTGCTTGGTGTTCTTGTCTTCGAGAGGACGAGAGGATGTGCCTTCTGGGGGAATGCTGGTTTGGGAAGGCCCTCCCAGTGGGGCGTCTGCGCAGAAGGGGTGTCACGGTCCCATGCCTGTCCCCAGGAAAGCCGCGCTCGCCCATGGCCAGGCCCGGCGCCCCCCGCCCGCAGCTCCAGGCCTGCTGAAGCGCTGGTGCTCAGCCTGACCTCAGCTTCATCCTGCCAGGCACGTGACCTCAGCCATTGGTCTCCCTTCCCCGTGCCTCAGTTTCCCCACCTGCCAAGCAGAGGGGGTCCTAGCGCAGTGAGAGTCACCTCACAGAGGAGGACACTCTCCTCATAGCCTTTCCCGCGGGCTCCCTCGGCCCAGGTGCTGGGCCCCCATGCCCCCATTTTACAGGCAAGGAAACTGAGGCCCAGAATGGTGGTGAGCTAGCCTGGGCTGCGCGGACGTGGACTCCGAGCTGGGGAGCCTGAGGGGCCCCTCACGCCCTGGCTTTGCGTTTCAGATCATCCTCGTGAGCTCGTCGCTCAGCGACGGGAAGCAGAACCTGTTTCTCAGCACGGACGAGGGCAGCTCCTTCCGGAAGCAGGTCATCCCCTTCTCTGCGGAGAAACTGATTTTCCACCCCAAGGAGGAGGATAAGGTTCTGGTCGCCACCAAGGACAGCAAGGTGAGCCAGTGGCAGGGCGGGATGTGGGGCGGCCGCAGCCCCTCGGGGGGGGCCGACGCCCTGGGCTGGCCGGGAGGAGCCCCGGCACGGGGGGCGCTGGGCCCGCCATCGCCTCCTCCCCGAGGTCCGCGTGGCCCGGCGTCAGCGGTGGGAGCGTCCCCGGGCTGTGGGGGTGAGAGCTGAGCAGGGCGCAGGCGAGAGGGGCGCTTGACTCTAACAGGGTGGATCTGTAAGTAGGTCATTCTTAGGACTGTACCACTCCACCTCCCCGTCTGCATACCGCTCCCTCTTCTGGAACATTCCCAGCATCCTCCCAGCCAGCTTGCCAGGCCTTGCTGTCAGCCTAGAATGCTCTTCCACCTTCACTGACAAGAAGGAATCACTCTGGATCCGTGTCGCCTCCTCGGGGGCTGTGTCCACCAAGGGCACCTTCATGCGTGATTGAGCAGACCCCGGCGGTGGAGGGCTCCCTCCAGGGCCAGCACGGGGCAGGGGAGCCGCCCACCCCCGTCCTGAAGGCTGAAGGGGGCAGTTCGCAGGCTGGAAAGGGAGCCGGTAGAGTGGCCTCCCGTGGTAGGCAGGCCACCCTGCAGCTGCAGTGGAAACGACCACAGATTGGTGGCTCACAACACACTCATTCGTCACAGGTTTGGAGGCAAGAGTTTACAATAGCTCCACCGGGTCAGAACCCAGGTGTCGACGGGGCCTCGTGCTTCTCGGGGCTCCGGGGAGGACGTTCCCGTGCCTCTTCCGGCTTCGGCTTCTGTGGCTGGCAAACCAGTTGCTCCAATCTTCCAGGGCAGCACCTTCTCCTCTCCGTCTTCTCGATCTGCACAGTGCCCCGTGTGTGTGGGGGGGTGGGGGTGGGGGGGGAATCTCCCTCTTTCCGTCTAAAGATCTTCACTGAGTGACCTGGAAGGTCCCATCCACAGGTCCCAGGGATTAGGATAAGGCTGTCTTTGGGGGTCACTTTCAGCCTGGCCCCAAGTCTCAGGAAAGGACCCAGGGGGTCCTGGCCCTGGCCTTCCCTGGGTCCAAGAGTAATCCCACCCAACCGCTCCCTCCCAGCCCTCTGACCCTCTCCTGGTGCCTCCATGGGCCAAATCCAACCAGAAGTCCCGGGGAGGAGCCTGTGAGCGCCCTCCGCGCAGCCGGCCAGGCCGGAGAGGGTGGAAAAGGGCGGAGCGTGCACCTGGAGGCGACAGAAGCGGTCTGCTTCAGGAAGCTTCCTCTGCAACGTCCAGGCCTGCTGGGCCCCTGCTCCCCACTCTTCCAGATTCCAGTGCCTCGCTTTCCCAGGACGGGTCCCAGTGTGTAATGATATGTTCGTGCTGTTATTCGATTTGCTCCTGCACCCTACACACTCACTTGGAGTGCGCTCCTTCGGGCAGGGGCTGTCCCCGTTTTATTTTTCCACCATTTCATCTCAAGTTTCTAGATGAAAATAGTTGTCGAGTGGATTGATTGAGGATAGGTAGGTGGATGGATGGATGGATGGATGGATGGTGTATTTCTGCCAATAGTGACCGCCCAGGTCAGGGATCTTCAAATGGAGACCCCTTGGGTGGGCGGACCCAGGGCTCTCTACAGGACCTGGGCTGCTTGCCAAGATCTAGTCCTTGCTGACAGGTGTCCCCAGATTTCCTCAGCAGCTGCCTCTCTGCACCCGGTGCCCTCGCAGGGACCGAGAGTGCTTTCGTGTGTTAGCAGCGCTGCCCAGCCTGCCTTGTGGGCTGCAGCACAGTCACAGGGACTTGCTGTCCTGCGGGAATGGCCCGCATTGCCGTCGCTCCCTGAATCATGGTGCTCTGAAAACCTGGCGGGGCTGAAATCTCGCTGGTTCTCCTTGGTTCTTTTCCGTGACTATAAAGAAAAGAAATGGAGAGGGAAAAAAGCTTAGTTATGGTTGTAAAAGGAGTGAGGAATTTGAGGAAATTAGTAACGAGGACAGCAGGGCTGGCTTTTCTCTTGGGCTTTGAAAGCGCTCCTGGCTCTCCAGCGGCAGGACGGCGCTGTGGGACAACATGGCTCCGGGTGCCCGCAGGCCGGGCGCGTCAGGCAGGCATCTGCTGCGGGAGTCTGGGTGACACACGGCCCCCGCCTCGGTGACTCACAGCCACGGGCCTCATTTCTTGTTCACAGGTCCGGGGACTGGCTGGGTTCTGCTGTGTTCCTCTGAGATTGTTGAGACTTGGCTCCGGGCTACTGCATGTCTCTGTTTTTCCACATGTCTCTTTTTTTCTGGAGTCAGTAGTTATTTGGGGACATGCCACTCTCACGATGGAGGGCAGAGGTCCCCAACGGCTGAGGAAACCACACAGGTGGCTTTGGCAGGTCTGCTTTGACCTGGGATACGTCACATCCCCTCACACCGCACGCCACAGCACGCCACGTGCCAAACCCAAGGTCCATAAAACCAAATGCCCTCTCTTCTTCTCCCCCTTTTTGCTCCCAGACGCCTGCCCCTTCCTGCAGCACACAGGCCCAGCCCCGCTCAGACTGCTGTCCCCTACTTTTAGTCTCCACTCTCACCCTGTCACTACCTTTCGGGGCACACTGAGGCTGCCATGTTTGGATCCAGGACAGCCTCGTTGGGTGAGAGCCTAGAGCAGCGGGGTTTTCTTTCGAGGCTCAGCAAACCGCCTTAGACTCCCGGGATCAAAAATAGGTGAGAGCCGCGCAGTCCCTCCCACGCCTGCTCGCTGGGGCACCTGGCAGGCAACTGGCCAGCCTGTTTCCCAGCATCCCTAACTCAGACATTCCAGCAGGCAGAGCCCTGGGACTTACCTTTAAAACACCAAGAGACCGCTATTAGGTGTTCTCCTGCTCCCCCCAAGACCCTCCGCTGCTCCCAGCACTGGGATAAATTGATCAGAGCTGGGGACTGCCTTCCAGAAACTTAGCAGGAGGGGAGAGACACCTGGAGAAGCCAATCCGGGAAGCCATCCTGGAGGAGGAGGTTTGAGCAGGGGCTTAGGAAATGAGTCAGGATATATGTTTACTTTTTAATACAACTTCAGAGCAACACAGATTGTTGCATAAGTAGAGAAAGAAAAACAGGCACCCACACCCTCCAGCCCAGTAAAACTCCGCGATCGTTTCTCCATGCCGAGGGGAAGACCGGGTGCCACCGAGGCGGGGACAGGGAGGGGAGGCAGGCCAGGGTCCCCCTGAGGACAGGCGTAGACTTCAGATCGGATGATGTGAATGTGCCCGGGCGGAGGCGCTCCGAGCTTCAATGCAGTGTTTGCGCTCTCTGACCTCACACTTCTGAATCGGGAGGAAATTGGGCTTTTCTTGAGTAACAGAACAATTTTGAGAGCAGGGAGGGTCTCGCACCTCAGTGTGTGTTCCTCTTTGCTCTGACTAGTTGAGTCTGACAGGGCTCAGGGCGGAAACAAGACACACTCTGGATATTTGAAACAGAAAAGAATTTAGCATGGGGGACCTAAAAAGCGCTGGGGGCTGGAGGAGGGGCTTCAGGCCCGACACCCAAGCCTGTGGCGGTTTCCCACCCAGAGACCTTCTACCGCTGCCCGTCATTAAGGTGGGGACCAGGGGCCTCACTGACTTAGCAAGGTCAAAAACACACAGCGGCAACGACGAAATTACAACTAAACTACAGAACAACCATCATCGAGAAGCGTCAGATATAGAGCTGATGGAAGACCTACAACTATGGAATTAAAGAAGAAATCACACCGACACTGGTAGGAAGGGCTGGCCCACACCCACATGTGGTGGATAAAAATTAGGAGGGATATCTCAGGAGCAAGGGGTCCCAGCCCACACCAGGCCCCCCGCCCAGGGTTCCAGTGCGGGAAGATAAATCCCCATAACTTCTGGCTGTGAAAACCAGTGGGGATTGAGGCTCTGGAAGACAGAAACTTCTGGAGTCCCAGCAGTTCCTCTTAAAGGGCCTACACACAAACCTACTTGGACTCACTCCCTTTGACCTTCAGCATGGGGACAGCAGATCGAAAGGCATCGGGGACATATGCGGAGGAACTCAGCTGACTGGCATCAGGGCGAGAGCTGGGGGCAGGCAGCTTTCTCCCAGACAGAAGTGCTGGCAGAGGCTGCTCTTCCTTTTCTGAGTCCTCCCCCAGTACAGAGCCACAGGGCCAGCAGGTGGGCGCCATATCTGAGACTCCATCAACCTGGCCCACACTGTTTGCCCCAGCTAGGAGATCCCTTAAGACTCCATCCCACTCCTCTTTTCGGCCCAGCTAAGCTGTTTCCAGTGGCTTTTCCATATGAATGGCTTGTCTTGGCCCATGCTTCAGTTTTCCTAAATTCTCCCCAAAAAGCAGCATCTGGCCTCAGTGGCCCCATACCTCTCTCTAAGCTGCCCCAGGCCCAGCACTAGCAGCAGTCGGCCTTGGCTCACAGTGTGGCCTCGTCTGGAAACCTCCAAGCCCAGCACAAGTAGCAGCCATCTCAGACTGCTCTGTAGCTCGTGCTGGGGGCCCCAGGCCGGGCACAGTCAGTGGCTGACCTTGGACACGCCAACAGCAGTCAAGCCTCAACTGCAGGAGGAGGGTGTACACAGCCCACATAGTACGTGCACCTTGAGTACCCAGCTTAAGTGATAGGGGAGGCTGTGCCACTGGACCCTACAGGGCCACCTACTACATTAGAGCACTCTTCCAAGACAGGGAGTCATAGAAGCTCTATGCAATACGTAGAAACAAACACAGGGAGGCCGCCAAAACGAGGAGACAAAGAAACATGGCCCAAGTGAAAGAACAGGTCAAAACTCCAGAAAAAGAGCTAAACAAAGTAGAGATAAGCAATCTATCAGGTGCAGAGTTCAAAACACTGCTTATAAGGACGCTCAAGAAACTTAGTGAGGACCTCAGCAGCATAAAAATGATCGAGTCAGAAACAAAGGATACATTAATTGAAATAAAGAACAATTTACAAGGAAGTAACAGTAGAGTGGATAAAGCCAAAAATCAAGTCAATGATTTTGAACATCAGGAAGTAAAAAACAACCAATCAGCACAGCAAGAAGAAAAAAGAATCTGAAAAAAGGAGGATAGTGTCAGCAGCCTCTGGGACAACTTCAAGTGCTCTGAAATTCACATCACAGGGGTGGCAGAAGGAGAAGAGCGAGCAAGAAATTGGAAATCTATTTGAAAAAATAATGACAGAAAACTTCCCTAACTTGGTAAAGGAAATATACAAGTCCAGGAAGTACAGAGAGCCCTGAACAAGATGAATCCAAAGAGGACCACACTTAAGACACATAATTAAAATGCTAAAGGTTAAAGACAAAGAATCTTAAAAGCAGCAAGAGAAAAGCACTTAGTTACCTACAAAGGAGTTGCCATAAGATTGTCAGCTGATTTCTCAAAAGAAACTAGTTAGCAGGCTAGAAGGGACTGGCAAGAAATATTCAAAGTGATGAAAAGCAAGGACCTACAACCTAAATTATTCTACCCAGAAAAGCTATCATTTAGAATGGAAGGGCAAATAAAGAGCTGCTCAGAAAAGAAAAAGCTAAAGGAGTTCATCATCACCAAGCCAGTAGTATATGAAATGATAAAGGGTCTTCTGTGAGAAGAAGATAAAAAATATGAACAATGAAATGGCAATAAATATATATCCATCAACAACTGAATGTAGAAAGCAAAATAAATGAACAAGCCGAACAGAAACAGAATCACAGATACAGAAAACGTTTTGAGGGTTGTCAGATGGGAGGGGGGTTGCTTGAAAAAGGTGGAGGGATTAAAAAGTACAAATAGGCGGTTACAGAATAGTCATGGGGATGTAAAGTACAGCACAGGAAATAGAGTAGCCAAAGAACTTATGCAGAAACCATGGACATGGACAACAGTGTGGGGATTGCCTGAGAAAGTGGGGGAGAACTGGGTGAAGGGAGATAAAGGGGGAAAACTTGGGACAGCTGTAACAGCATGAACAATAAAATATAATTTAAGAAAAAGAACACACAGCTGATTTGGAGACCCAGCCCTCTGAAATCTCCCCTGCTGCAGCCCACACTGCCTGGCAATGTCCACAAACCAGGTATTAGACGCTGGAATGCAGAATCCAGCAGCTGCTTCTACCACCGCCATCTCTTCACCCTTGCTCGCTGGAGGATAGACACCAGAGCATGGCCCAGAACCTGCGGGCCAGCAAAAACAGCCTGAGGTGGCAGGAAGATGCCTCTATGTCACGTTCACCTTCCAGACCTCGCATCAGCACATCCATCGGTCCTAGAACTCTAGCTGCAAGGGAGTCTGAGCAATGTTGGATC